>VWYK01096960.1:0-10248 GCA_013399775.1 Semnornis frantzii
GGCTGCTCTGCAGCCATTCCCCATCCAGCCATTGTGTGTTGCCAACCCATTGCTTACATTGCCACACAAAAAACAGCCAACACAAAGGTTTTACCAATGGCAAAACATTTACATATGGTGTGAAGAAAGGGAATTGACCTTTACTGGGACAGCTTGTTATCCACAATAATTCTTCCCCCCTGCCAAAATATCAGCAAAATAATTTTAAGTAATGTGTTTGAAATAATAATAAAAACCACTTAACTGTTACAGTATAAACAAATCAAACACATTGCATACTCTCCTGTTATGATCCTCAAATCAGTTGGGCTTAAAATTAAGATTGGCAAGCCATGACTGCATTTAGCAGGGAGAAAATGAAGTATTAATTGTCCTGTTTTTCAGTATCTAGTCTGCAATTTAAGTATATAATTGGCTTCTTCTGTAACCTCTAACTGATAGAACACTTCTGTGCCTTGGAATTGTTCACACAGAGTTCCAAACATGCCCTAGTTTGTTTTGGGGATTGTTTTTGCATTGACATTGAATATTCCAGCTTGCTTTTCAACTTCACTGCTCCTGTCGTTGCCAATGAAATGATATCAATAATCTGAAGCTTTCAGCATTCCACTTCCTTTGAAGTTGTGAATAACTGATATTTTGAGGGAATCTGCTGTTCAGGGACTTTGTAAAATGAAATGTACTAAGACACAGATAAGGTTTTGGCTTCTCTACTTCTTGGCCTGCTCTGAGATCTAGGGCCTGATTCTAGGGCCTCATTGTGTGAGCGGTAGGAGAACTAAAGTTGATGATACTCCAGTGGTAGACACTTAATAGTGTTCCTTCTTGCAATGACAGGACAAGGGACAATGGGTTTAAGCTGGAAGAACGTAGATTGAAAGGGGATGTTAGGAGGAAGTTGTTTGCAGTGAGGGGGGTGAGACACTGGCACAGGTGGCCCAGGGAGGGTGTGGAGCACAGAAGCACCCAACGTGATCTTTGATCTTCTGTGCTCCACAACCTCCCTGGAGGAGTTCGGGACCAGGTTGGAGGAGGCCTTGAGTGACCTGTGCTAGTGGGAGGTGTCCCTGCCTATGGCAGGGGGTTGGAACTAGATGATCCTTGAGGTCCCTTTCAACCTTACCATTCTATGATTCTATCTGGTGAAGGATCTTCTGTCTGGTTTAGCATAGAGAACCATGCTGTAGAAACCAGGGGTTTTGCCTGGTTGTGCTGTTTTAGTGGAGAGGTAAGGAAACTTGTAGGACATGGAACTGTTGGAGTGGGTCCAGAGGAGGCCACAAAGATGCTCAGAGGCCTGCAGGAGCTCTCCTATGAGGACAGGTTACAAGAGTTCGGGCCCTGCAACCTGGAGAAGAGAAGGCTTCCAGGAGACCTTAGAGTAGCCTTCCAGGATCTGAAGTGGGCTACAGGAAGGCCTGGGAGGGACTATTAACCAGGTCTTGCAATGACAGGACAAGGGGTAATGGGTTTGAACTGGCAGAGGGGNGCCTGCTTTCCTGGACTCAAATGACTAATATTATATTAGTTGTCCTACTCCTTGGCAATACCTTTAAGAGATTTAATTAAACAACTGTGAACTGGAACAATGAAAATTAATTTCTCAAAAATCACTGGACTTGTGATATCTGAGGCATTTTAATCTAGGAGTGAGCATTGGGCGAGGATAATGAAAGTCATAAAACCTCATTGAACCCTACTGTGACTTCTTGGACCTTTTAGGAGAAAGTATATTACAAATCCCTGACATTCCACCCTGATCTGTAATAGTAATAAAAAAAGGCTTCCCTCATTCTGCTTCTAATTTATGAGGATTAGTCTCTGAGACACACAAAAAATGTGGGATGCTGTGCAGTATAATTTTACACTTGAAACAAAAATAAACGCATTTAAGAAGTAAGAAGATGGATTGGAGACTGCTTTTTCTGCAACTTGCTAATCAGTTAAGATTCATTAAAGGAATGAGAGAGGACACTGGGAAAAAATATTTATCTAAATCTACTTTTAAGAAATACAGTAATCAGTTATCAGAGCAATGTATGTAAGATTGACTTTCCTTTTCCCCCAAATGAACTATGCTGCAATCTACGGTGCTGGTATAACCTCTCTCTACGTCTCACTGCCTCCAGGTATTAAATAGAGACTTAATACAGCTTGTGGCAGACAGAAAGACTAATTACTTGAGCTTCTGACCCTCTTCTGTTCTGGAAAGGTTGAGTGTCTATTGACATGCATGCACTCACCCCTGTGTTCTGACTGTTGATCATCCTTTGGCAGCAACTGGCTGATGCAAGCACTACTGTAATTGTAAAAATTACACAATTCTCTGTGCTGAAATGAAGAACTGAGCTTACCTTTCAGAAAGTCTTACGTGCCAGTTTGCCCTTCATTTGGACTGCACGTGGCTGTACACTAATATTTCCCAAATCAATCTTCTCCTTTTGTCACTCTACCAGGACAGGCTCTGCTGCACTTGTCACCTGCCTGAGACTTCTCTTCTTTATTGATGATGGGGTTTGTGTTTTGTTATGAGTCTCCCCATCCATCTGAGATGGCAGCAAATGGAATGAAATGAACAACAACAGTTGATTTTTCATAATTTTTAGAAAAGCTGTTTTGTCTCACTGCTTTCATGAAAAATAACCCCATTGAGATTTAAAGTGAAATCTTTCTTTATGTCTTAAAACAGGTAAGTTTTAACTTCTTTTTAATGCTTTCTCATTGCCAACATCATAGAACTGGCCATGCCAGGGTGTTATTGTAGGCTTAGCAGATTGTGTGACCTGGGATATTACAGGTAATTTTGAAAGTTCTGATTCATTTGCAAAGAAGCATTTAATTGTTTCAATGTAAAACATATTGAATGGGATGCATAATTTTACTTCTTTACCTTCTTAAGTTGCTTACTTTTTGTTGTGGCTACTTAAAAAGAAGAAAACTCTATTTTGTGTAACACCTATCTGGTTTGGATGAAAGAATTCTGTTTCCTTTACAGCATGTGGAGGATTTTGTTTGACACTGTGTTCAATAAGGGATTGCTGCAATTCATCAGGTAATTAGTGAAGGTGCCAAGTATGCTTCCAGAACATTACCAGACTCCTCAACTAGAAAGGCAGGAGGTAAAAGTTTTGCAAATCATCTTCTAACGATGCCAGAGACAAATAGAACTATGTTTGTCCCTTTGTAAGCTGTGAAATATCATTCCACAGAACAAATGGATCATCAGCACCATGTATCATCCATTAATTTTGTCTGTTTAAGGACTTCCACACATTTTGGATAGCACACTCGTACTCCTGGTACACTCCTTCTGCAGCTGCTGCCAGTATCCTATATTCTAGGAGGCAGGGCTAGCATCCAGAGAGAGATGGACAAGTTGGAAGAACGGGCTTGGAACCTTGTGAATTTCAACAAGGACAAAGTTAATCTCCTATATCTAAGAAGAAATACTCTGTTGCACCAGAATAATCTAGAGACTGACTGGCTGAGGAGGAGGTGAAAAAGACCTGGAAGCCTTGGTCAAGAGCAAGTTGAACAGCCAGGTGGGACTTGAGAAATTATGCTTGAACAAAATATCGGTGTATAAACTGAAACAAGATAGATTCTGACTGGACAGGATGTAAAGGAAAGCTTTGTTAAAATGAAGAGTGAAACATTGGAAGAAATTGCCCAGAGACTTTCTGTTCTCTCCATTCTTGTACCTTTTCAAGACCAAACTGAATAAAGCATTGATCAACCTCATCTAATCTCACATCTGACCATACTCTGATCAGGAAGTTCAACTTGAGGACCCTCAATATCCATCACAAAATGAATTGTCCTATGATCCTGTTTTGAATGTCAGTAAGTGCCTAGGTGCTAATGCATCCAGTAACATACCCTTTGTTTCAATTTTTTGTGATTAGTTTTCTGTTGTCTTGAGCAAAAACTGTTGTAATAAACAATGTTATCACTAGTATAGAATCACAGAATGGTAAGGTTGGAAGGGACATCAAAGATCATCTAGTTCCAACCCCCTGCCATAGGCAGGGACACCTCCCACTAGTACAGGTCACTCAAGGCCTCCTCCAACCTGGCCTTGAACACCTCCAGGGAGGTTGTGGAGCACAGAAGATCAAAGATCACATTGGGTGCTTCTGTGCTCCACAACCTCCCTGGGCAACCTGTGCCAGTGTCTCACCACCCTCACTGCAAACAACTTCTTCCTAACATCCAGTCTAAATCTCCCCTCTGCCAGTTCAAACCCATTGCCCCTTGTCCTGGCATTGCAAGACCTTGCCAATAGTCCCTCCCCAGCCTTCCTGTAGCCCCCTTCTGATCCTGGAAGGCTACTCTAAGGTCTCCTGGAAGCCTTCTCTTCTCTAAGCTGCAGAGCCTGTGAATAATTAGTATTTGGATTAGAGGCATATTACAAGTAGGAAGGACTTAATGTAGTGACTGAGTTGATGAAAACTGCCACATGTTAATAGTTCGAAACCATGTTTTCCCACATTCTAAGCTGTTTGGTTAATGCTTCTGGTGTTTCAGTCTTAGCTCCAGCCTATGCTCCACATTTATCCTATCTTTTACTTTTTACTTTCCCAAACTTCATGTCCCTTTTCTTACTCCTCCTTTATTTTAATTGGGCATCAGCTGTTCCTTCATGCTGAAAAGTTCACCTACCTTTCTTTGATGCTGCTCTGCACAGATGTTTTTTAGCCTTACTACCCAGTCCTAACTGAACAGTATCTAATTCATCTTCCCATGGAAGCTCTTTTGTAAGTGTTTTTTTAAAGAACTTGAGTCATATTATAGAAGGCAAAATTACAGCTTGGTTCTCCATTTCATACTTAATACATTTCAAATAGCAGTTCTTAGAGTGAAGGTAAGGTTTCAATTGCATTAGACTTGGAATGAAATAAAACTTACCAAACAATAGGACTAATAATGAACCACATCCTATGGTTCTCCATATTTAGCTCCTCTATATTAAGTCAATTTCAAAGTTGTTTTTAAGAAATTAATTGAAGAGTGCTTCATGCAATTGCTCCTTTTATAATTAAAACAGGATAGTATTTTTTGCAGGTTAGTAATTAATTGCAAATCCATGCCAATTAATAATCAACAATCCAAGAAGAATTTCCATGCCTTGATTAAAAGTACTGAGGAAATGTAGTGCCAGAAAAGGCAGCTTTGGGCTGAGAGAGGCTGGCCCGAGAGGCTCCTTCCCCACTGAGTCAGTTACTAGCAGCCTTGGGGCACCACTCAAACTCTAGGGTTGGGAGGTTCCTCAGCCAACTGTGCTACCAAAAACCTCACTGCTACTTGTTCCACAACTTGGGAGTTGTGGACAATAAAAAAGTAAATCCAAGATGTCCTGCATCAGATAATTAGTCTGGAAATGTTACTGCTGGTAATATTGAATCTCATTGCGTTCCAAGGAAGACGAATTTTGACCTGAGAGGACAGAGACTCTTTGCTTAGCTTGGGTGTCTTGTGTGGTGGGCTCTGGAGATAAGCGTATAGGCCAGGACTGAAGCAAGTACATGGGCAGAATTACTTTAGATATCAAGGCAAGATTTTCAGTCCAGCAGATGATGAAAATTTAGGAGGTTGTGATCTCATTGGAACATTGGAAATTTGAATCAGTCTGTGAACCAGGTCAGAAATTGTTTGTAGTTGCTTTGCTGTAGTAGCAAAGTGGTTTTTTGCTTTACTGCCCTGCTGCATTCCCTCATTTCTTTTTTTTTTTTTTTTTGTCTACTAACTGTTGTGGTGCTTTAACTAAGGTCTCAAAGACATTTAAGTATTTTTTTGTGTTTAGTTCTTTTGAAGAATCTTTTTTCCTTCATCAGTTTGGAGGAGTTTTGTATGTGTGTGTTTTGTTTTATTTCATTTTCTTTTGGTTTGTTTTCATTTTGGTTTGGTTTGGTTTTGTTTGGGTTTGGTTTGGTTTTGTTTTGGTTTGGTTTCATTTCATTTTGGTTTCATTTCATTTTGTTTCAGTTTGGTTTAATTATGTTTTTTTTTGTTTTGCTTCATTTTGTTTTGCTTCGCTTTTGTTTTGTTTCATTTTGTTTTGCTTTGTTTTTGTTTCATTTTGTTTCACTTCGGTTTTGTTTCATTTTGGTTTTGGTTTTTTTTGTTTCATTTCGTTTTATTTCATTTTTGTTTTGTTTTGTTTTCATTTTGTTTTTTTCTTGTTTCATTTTGTTTCATTTTGGTTTTGTTTCATTTCAGTTTTGTTGGTTTTTTTTTGTTTCATTTTGTTTTTGTTTTGGTTTTGTTTCATTTTGGGTTTTTTGGGTTTTGTTTCATTTTGTTTTGCTTTTTGTTTCACTTTGTTTTTTTGTTTAACTTTGGTTTTTTGTTTAGCTTTTATAGCTCTTCATATAACACTTGAAGTAATTGCCTTACTCTATCTAATTGAAATGAAAAACAGTGGAAAGTTAATTAACAACAACAAAAAATGTTTACTTCAGAGCAAGGTAGTGGAATGGTAAAGATACCATGATTTACAGTATTTGCACAACTTTCTTTGTAAAGCAATTGTTCTTCATTATAATAATGTCGGGAGAGCAAATAGGTAAAAAAAATGTGTTACATTAGCAAACAATTAATGAGCANTTTTTTGGGTTTTGTTTCATTTTGTTTTGCTTTTTGTTTCACTTTGTTTTTTTGTTTAACTTTGGTTTTTTGTTTAGCTTTTATAGCTCTTCATATAACACTTGAAGTAATTGCCTTACTCTATCTAATTGAAATGAAAAACAGTGGAAAGTTAATTAACAACAACAAAAAATGTTTACTTCAGAGCAAGGTAGTGGAATGGTAAAGATACCATGATTTACAGTATTTGCACAACTTTCTTTGTAAAGCAATTGTTCTTCATTATAATAATGTCGGGAGAGCAAATAGGTAAAAAAAATGTGTTACATTAGCAAACAATTAATGAGCATTTTTAGCTGAATGGAGCCCACTTTCATGTATTATTTCATTAAAGATTTACAGGATCTGTGAGACCAGAGAATAAATAAAGGTAATGATTTCAAGGTAATGGTCTCCTAGGGGGTATGAATGTTGAACAAATGTGTTAGTCTTGCCTACTTACCTAAGCCTTAAAGCCAGGGGTTTTACACATTAATTTTTCTACCCTTTCATTAAAAGATCAAAGTGTGCTATTAGATAAAAGAGAGACTGGCACAGGTATTTCAAAATCATCATTAGAATTAACTTTCTCCATTGTAGTTTAACAAGAACTCCCCTTTTATGTTAAATCCCCCGCAATTGAAATTCTTTTTTTCCATTGTGAAGGATAACCCTTTGTGTGCTTGCAGAAAGCAGCAGGCCTTTTGTAAAGGGGGATGACTTCTGAGGGAATGATCAGCATTCCCTTGGTTGTATGCCAACCTACACTTTTTATTTGGCAGTCTTTCATCAAATCTGCACCACCAACCTTGATGCTTGGATGCACATTGGTGTGATGGGGAGGTGTTCACCATCTTCACCCTTGCTTCACATACTTGGCCTTTGTATGGGGAGGTTTTCACCATCTTCATCCTTGCTTCACATACTTGGCATTTGTAGGAAGACCTAGTTAGCACCTTCTCCATTTCAGCTGCCAGCCAAGTTTGATCAAGGTTTCAACACAATACAGCTATCTTGTTTCCTCAGGCCATATCACATACCTGATAGACACACACTGTCTGCAAGGCCAGCTGGATTTTATGTGCAGAAACGTGCCTATGAGAATCTTGGGAGATTTAAAATGGTCCCTGAATCCAACAGTTTAGATACATGCAGAAACAGCTGCTCATTCTATTTTTGTGTTCTTTTATTCTTACTTGCCTGCCTGTATTTTTTTGTTAGTTGTAGTCTCATATGTAGATTGCAAAAGTTTTAGAAACAAAGCTGCCTCTGTTGTGTGTTGCTGCAGAGCCTAGCACAAAGGAAAGCCTTGACTAAGCTTCTTAGAAACCAGATGTGCATGAAATTGTCAGATTTCTAGTGAACCTCTACAAACCTTAGAATCATAGAATCATAGAATGGTAAGGTTGGAAGAGACCTCAAAGATCATCCAGTTCCAACCCCCTGCCATAGGCAGGGACACCTCCCACTAGTACAGGTCACTCAAGCCCTCCTCCAACCTGGCCTTGAACCCCTCCAGGGAGGGAGCAGCCACAACCTCCCTTGGTAACCTGTGCCAGTGTCTCACCACCCTCACTGCAAACAACTTCCTCCTAACACCCACTTTCAATCTCCCCTCTGCCACTTCAAACCCATTGCCCCTTGTCCTGGCACTGCAAGACCTTGTCAATAGTCCCTCCCCAGACTTCCTGTAGCCCCCTTCAGATACTGGAAGGCTACTCTAAAGTCTCCTGGAAGCCTTCTCTCTCCGGGCTGCAGAGCCCCAACTCTCTCAGCCTGTCCTCATAGCAGAGCTGCTGCAGCCCTCTGAACATCTTCGTGGCCTCCTCTGGACTTGCTCCAACACTTCCATGTCCTTCCTCTGTTGGGGTTCCAGAACTGCACACAGGACTGCAGGTGGGGTCTGAGGAGAACAAAGTAAAGGGGGAGAATACTAAGGAAGGCAAAGCCAAGGCTAACTTAAAACTAAGCAAGTTTTTTGTGAACTGGCTAGATTGAAATGGAGGTTTTATGTAATTCTGGATTGCTACATTTTAGCAAAGCCAAATCCCTCAGAAGAAGATTTAATAAATTATAAGCATAAAAGGGAACTGAGAGAGAAGTGATGAACTTCTCAGAGCCACTTAACAAAGGCTGTCTTTAACATTATTTTGGATTGTGGAATCACCTTATGCAAACTGGTTCATTTGTATAAAAGCATTTGCATTGGTCTTGTTAGCTTACTAGTAGGATGAATGTAAAAGGATCCCACTTTCATAGAATCATAGACTGGTGAGGTTGGAAGAGACCTCAAACATCATCTACTTGCAACCCCCTGCCATAGGCAGGGACACCTCCCACTAGTACAGGTCACTCAAGGCCTCATCCAACATGGCCTTGAACATCTCCAGGGAGGGAGCATCCAAGTATTCTCCAGTGTTCAGTACAGCTAAAGAAGACAGGTAGAAATTATTGTTCTTTAAAAAGAAATAAATATTGAAAGGAGCTGTAAATAAGTACTGGTCATCTGAAATGCTGGAATTTCATCAAAAGATATCTTTAATCCTAAAGAATGTTGGATTTGTTTGCTTGTCTTAGTTTTTATCCACCTTCAGGCAAAGAAAGTGATCTCCTGGTGGGAGAAGGAGGCAGTAGTTCTCTGCAGGCATGTTCATCTTATCATTTTTCCCAGCTGGGTTTGTGAGAAGCCTTTTACCTGGAAGAAGGAGGAACAGGACTGGAAAGGCAAGGATGTGGTTAAATATCTTCATAAAATTGAAGTCTCCTGACATTTCCTGATGAAGCATGTGATAAAAAAGGCTCAAAAAAAAAAAAAAAAAAAAGTCTGACAGGCATTGTTTGAAAGTTCTTCCTAATGGGGAGTGACACTGCTTTCTTCTCTTTCTTGTACGTAATTCATCAGGGCAAGCCAGTCCACAGATCTTATAGCATACAAAATTACTCCTAACCCCAAAGACTGCGTCAGTGCAAGCAGCAGTTGTGCAAGCAGAGTGACAATCTATTGTACTTCTTTACGGAGTTCATTTTGGGTGTCACTTAGAGCATCATAATGTGCATTGTGTTATTGTTCTACTTAGTGAATTGCTGATGTGTATAACCATGCACCTGTTAGTCAAGAAATCTCTCAAAAGCCAAACTGAGCTATAAAATTGACATCCTTGCACACAGCCAGAACTGTCAAGATGTTTCATCTGCATTATGCAGTATTTTCTGCTTTATGGCCATTAAAGGCAATGACAAAACATCTGCTGCTGAGTGGTATCTTGTCAAATCTCTGTGAAAAGAAGATGATGATAGCAATGCAATGCACTATGCAATAGCTAAGGATGGGTCAATGTTTTTATTAGCAGATCAGTTGTTTTTTTTTTTCTTCTACATGCATGTCTTTGCCCTAGGCAGGAACTTGCCAGACAGCAGATAAACCCTGAAGCTATGACCAACTTTTGCACTTGCACAATTTTCAATAAATCTAACTGTGTGACTTTATTTGGTTCCTGGAAATAAAGTTTTGTGACAGACTGCCAATGAATTTTCCTATTTGTGAGTCTACCGCTGACGCTAACAGGTCTTCAGATTTTGTCTCTCTGTTCAGCTGAACTGACTTATAATAGAATCATAGAATGG
>VWYK01096985.1:26767-40931 GCA_013399775.1 Semnornis frantzii
TGGGAGCTCTCCCTGCACAGAAAGCCTCCACAAATTCTGCTCTCCCTCCCTAAATCTGATTTCTTTTAGCCTCTGTAACAGCAGGAGCTGCCCAGACTCTGTCCTGACCTCACCAATCCCTGTGTGGAGGCAGGGATGAGGATGGTGAGGAGCAGGTGATGAAGGCAGTGTCCTCAGGAGCCAGAAGAGCAATCATACCCCCCTGCTAGTACCTGAAGGGGGCTAAGGAAGAGCTGGGGAGGGAGTTTTGACAAGGGCTTGAATTGAAACTAGAAGAGGGCAGATTGGGACTGGAGATCAGGAAGCTCTTTGCAGCGAGGGTGGTGAGACACTGGCACAGGTTGCCCAAGCAAGCTGTGGATGCCCTCTCCCTGCAGGTGTTCAATGCCAGGCTGGGTATGGCCTTGAGCAACATGGGCTAGTAGAAGGTGTCCCTGCCCACAGCAAGGGCTTGGAACTGGATGATTTCTGAAGTCCCTTCCAACACAAACCCTTCTATGATTTCTTGATTCCACATCCCTCAAGATGCTGAAGGCAGTGGCACAAGGAACAACCCCAAACCAAAGCCAACTCAGCCACCTTGGCTGCATCTGCACTGCAGCCAGGCAGGAGGAGCAGTGTGGAGACCGAGCTGAGGTGGCAGCAGGGATGGCAGGGACATGGGAACATGGGCTCCTGGCAGCTGGGTGGCTTCCACCCCCACGTGTTCCTGCTAGAACACAGCACCGGAGAGCAGGCCTTGTTCCCTGGTATTAATAACTGGATGGCTCCAGGCAGGTTCTGTCTCTAAGGCAGCCTGAGCTGGGAAGGCAGAAGGAGAAGAGGGAAAAAACAGGCAGCAGCTATTTTTAGAAAAGCTGGAAAGATTTGTTTGTTTTATCAGAAATAGCTTCCCCTGGTGCCATGGATGCTTGGTGGGAAAGCAGCCTCCATCCCAGCAAGCAGCAGCGAGGGCTGCCGGGAGCGGTGATGTGAACCAACCCCTCCAGCCCCCCCCGGAGCATCATCACACAGCACCTCCCAGGCTCTGGGCATGGACAAGTCTCCTTCTGCTCCTGGTTAAGTGAGGGTTTCTACACTGCCCAGGACCTGCCCTCAAAGGCTTTGCCCCTCTGGAGAGCCCCAGTCTGGGTCCAGAGCTGCTGAGCACAGCCCTGCGCTGGAGCAGCTTCTGGAGGCAGCAGCAGCAGAGCAGCTGCACTAACCCAGCCAAGGACAACCCTTCCCTGCAATGCAGTCCTGTCCTGGAAACACCCCAGCTGCTTGCTGGCACCGAGGGCAGGCTGGGGCTGACCTGGCTTCAGAAGGAGCCATGAGGGTGGAGATGATCCCATGTAGCAGCTCCATGCATGGGGATGCCACCACATCAAGGCTGGAGGTGCCTCAAAGCCATGGCACAGTGCTGCTGTCACCCCTGCCACTGGCTGAGCTGCTGTGGTACTGGCATGTGGTGTGTGACCTGGGCAGGGTGGTGAGAGGCAGAGTTGGTGCCAGGGCTGGGCAGGGGCTGGTGGTGCTGGAGCTCCCAGCTCTTCCAGCACAACCTGAAGGTCTCCCAGTGCTGCCTGATGGCAGCAGCAGCCTTGTCTGCTTTTGCAGGGCTCTGCAAGTCTTCAGTCCTGCTCTCCTCTTACCTCTCTGGAGAGATCCAGCTGCTGGGCTCATCCCTCTGCAGCTCCTCTGGACAGATCCAGCTGCTGGGCTCATCCCTCTGCAGCTCCTCTGGACAGATCCAGCTGCTGGGCTCATCCCTCTGCAGCATCTCTCTGGACAGATCCAGCTGCTGGGCTGAACCTCAGCCCACAGGTGTGTCAACCTCACCTCTCAACTTGGTGTCCTCCAAACCTTGAGCTAATCAGCTGTCCCCCAGTTACACTGAGTGGTGATGAAGAAAGCACAGGAACAGGGACTGCAGGGAAGCAGAGGTAGGACAAAGCAAACTGGCTGCAGAGTGTTCTGCCTCCATTTGTGTTTGTCTTCTCCATGGGAAATGGGATGGAGAGCAAGAGGGAGGATTGCACAGAGCAGATGAAAGGGAGCATGGAACAGGTGGAATAAAGGCACCCAAGCCCAGTCCTTATCCCAGCAAAGGGCAGGAGCCCCAAGGCTGCAGGCAGCAGTGTCCCTCCAGGTGGGCAGGAGCATCTCTCCCACTGGCAGCAGAAAGCCAGGGCAGCATGGGGCCATGGTGATGCTGTGCACAGCAAAGCCCAGACAGAAGGAGAAGAGTAAAAGTAAACCAAAACCGAAAACCCCAAACAAACAAATGAGCAACCCCCAAAACAAACAAACCAACCCCAGCCAAACAAAAGCAAAGAGCTCTGCAGCATCAATTTCTAGCAGCTCAGTGACCCCCAGAGTCAAGGAGCAGTCTGGAGGCAGCCCTGCCACAGGCAGTGCAAGAGAGGGGAAGAGCTCCACACAGATGGGCACAGGGTGAGCTCAGCTTATCTGCTGCTTGCAGCAGGGAGAGAAAGAAAGAACAAAGCTGTCCTGAGATAATGAGGCAAGATAAGGAGAGTCAGAGCTGGAACAAGCCAAGGGTGTCTTAAGTGTAGAGCAGGCAGCAGGTCATGGCTGGGAGGGGAAGAGAACAAGGAGGGAGGAAGCGCTGTCTGCTCAGCCTCACCAGAAGACACAGAGCTGCAGCAGCCCACACAGACAATTGTGCTACACAAACCAGCATTGATGTGACACCTTTCAGCTGAGCTCCTGTCCAAACTACCTCTCCCTGACACTTCTTGCTCTTCCAGGAAGGGAGGGAGGGCAGCTGAGCTCCCAGCAGGGCAGAGGAAGGGAAAAAAGCAAAACCGAGGACCAAAGCTTTACGAAAGAGAAGATTTATTGGTAGGGCAGAAAGACTTTGCCCCTTGCACTGCTTCCCTCATGAGGAGAGAGCTAACCATTAAAGCTGAAGCATAGCCATGGAAGTTGGTCACGGGGTCATCGTGGCAAGCCATGGAAGAGCTGTGAAATCTCCCCAGAGGGGAAGGGCAGCACTGAGCTCTGCAGGTGCTGCCTCAGTGCCTGGCTGAGGGCTGAGGTGACAGCCCTGCAGATCTGGGCATGTTTCCTGCACTCCTCCCCAGCAGCTGACTTTAAAGTGATTCCATTAGGCCAGCAGAAGGACTCACATCACAACTGCCCCTCCCTTCAAACCTCATTCTCATGGCTTGGGCTACCACCAGGAAGGTCACAACTGAAAGAGTTTTAAGCCAGCAAGACACAGCCATGGAGGACTCCAGCTCTTGCTCACCAAACTGGTTCTACCTGCCAGTACAACTTCAGCTCAGGACCAAGCCCTTCCTCTGATGCTCGTGGCCTGCACCAAGACAGGTGTGGCCTGCAGGGCAGGAGAGGGGATTCTGCCCCTTGACTCTGCCCTGCTGAGAGCTTACCTCCAGTTCTGGTGTCTCCATGAAGAGGACACAGAACTGCTGGAGTGAGTCCAGGAGGCCACAAAGATAATCCAAGGGCTGGAGCAGCTCTGCTTTGAGGACAGGCTGAGGGAGCTGGGGGTGTTCAGCCTGGAGAAGACTCTGGGTGAACCCTAGAGCTGCCTTCCAAAACAAGCCTAGTTGAAGTGTCCCTGCCTGTGGCAGAGCTTGGAGTAGATGATCTCTGAGGTCCCTTCCAACCTGAGCCATTCTATCATCCTAGGAAGCCTGCACTTTTCCACAGCATCAGTGGACTGCAGCCAGTTCCTCCTCTCTGCTTCATTCCACCAACTCCATTAGCTCCCAGCCCAGAAGTGAGGACAGCATTGGAAACCCAAGTGCCAGGCACCTGGGGAAAACCTCTGGGTGCTGAGGAAGGTCATGATGCAGCCTGGGACAGAGCTGACAGCTTCCCTGAGCCACAACAGCCTTTTGTGCTCCTAACAGGCTTATGAACAACTCAACCCCTCCCTCCCCTCCCCCCAGGCACGGGCAAAGAGACAATTAGAAAACATTTAATCACAAGTGTAGAGAATTAAAAAAATAAATTATTTTGGGTGAGTGTGGCCTGCAGAGCTCCCAAGCATCCAGCCAGGCCAAGGCAAACCTTCTCCTCCCTCTCTCCCTCCCACCCTCCTTCCCTCTCCCAACTGCCCTAACCTTTTGTCCTGATCCTAGACACATTCTGATGCACTCTGAGGAAGAGAAGAGGCAGCAGCAAATCCCAAGGAAGGAAATGCCAAGCAGGTGGCTCAGCAGGATGCTTCCCCCAGTCCTTGGTGGGTTGTCTCCCCTCTCAGGACAATGTGCTCCCAGCCCTCAGCAGCCTTGGTGCTCTGGCTTCACCACCACCTCCTCTGCAGCAGCAGGAAGGAACATTTTTGTTCACACTCAAGTGTGCTGCTCCCCATCACTCTTCAGCCTCTCTGCTCCACAGGGCTCTGAACATTGGTGCAGCAATGCTGCAGGGCAGCCACAGTGCCGGTTCCAGCAGAGGCTCTGCCCACCTGCCCTGCCGCTGGCTGGGGCATCTCTGGGGGCTTTGCTGGCCCTCTGGAGCCTCGGGAGCCAGGGGAGGTGAGCCCCCTAGATGCTGTCGTAGGGAACGGCCAGGCCGATGTTGTAGTTGTAGCCGGTGGCCTCCTGGTAGGAGGAGCGGCAGATGGGCAGGACGCTCTCCGCAGCCAGGTGCTCCACCCAGAACTCGTAGGCATAGATGGTTCCTCGGTGCCTGGGCAGAACACAACCAGCACACAGCCCTCAGCCTTCACTCTGCATTGCAGCAGGGGAAACAGCAGAGTCAGGGGGGGCAATAAAGGAGCAAAGTGCAGTGGCTCAGCAGATGAACAGAATCACAGAATCAATTGGGTTGGAGAAGCTCTCGAAGGTCATCCAGGCCAACCTGCAACCCAAACCCACTGTGGCCACTTACAGCATGGCCCCAAGTGCCACAGGTTTCTTCAACACCTCCAGGCATGGGCACTCCACCACCTCCCTGGGCAGCCTGTGCCAATCCCTGACCACTCTTGCAGCAAAGCAATTTTCCCTCATCTCCAACCTAAGCCTCCCCCTGGCACCATTTCAGGCCATTGCCTCTCACTCCATCACCTGATCCTAGGGAGCAGAGCCCAACCCCCACCTCACTGCAGCCTCCTCTCAGGGAGCTGGAAAGAGCAATGAGGTCTTCCCTCAGCTTCCTCCTCTCCAGACTGAACACTCCCAGTTCCCTCAGCTGCTCCTCCCCAGCTCTGTTCTCTAGACCCTTCCTCAGCTTGGTTGCCCTTCTCTGGCCCTGCCTCAGCCCCTCAATGCCCTTCTTGGAGTGAGGTGCTCAAACCTGGCCCCAGGATTTGAGATGCAGCAGTACAGGGGCACCATCACCCATCCCCTCTGCACTTGGGCTGTCTGTGCAGTGTTACCAGAGGAAACTCCTTTGTGCCTCCTTCCAGGAAGCCTGAAAGGAGGTTGCAGAGAGGTTGGGGTTGGTCTCTTCAACAAAGTAACAACTAAAAGAATGAGGGGGAATGAGCTCAGCTTGCACCAGGGAAGGTTTAGGTTGGACATTAGGAAAGATGCCTTTACTGAAAGGCACTGGAACAGGCTGCCCAGGGCAGTGGTGGAGTCCTTCAGACACAGTGCTGAGGGCCATGGTTTAGCCAAGGACTTGTCAGTGTTGGTTTAATTATTGGACTCAATGATCTTAAAGGTCTTTTCCAGTCTAGGCAGCTCTGTGAGCTCCCCAAGGCCTGGAAAGCCAGAGTGAATCACTCACTCCAGCACTGCAGAGCCATGACTCTCTGCTGAGACACTTCTCATCTCCTAGGAGGGGGGAAGAGAAGTACATTGTAGTGTGACAGTTCAACCAGACATGCTCACAGCCATCTGAGATGCAAATACCAAATGCTGGAGCTTAAATAGCAGCAGTTTTGCTTCAGGAGGAGATGTCACTGCCAGTATCTGGAGTGAGGAAAGGGCTGCACTACCTGCCTGGCTGCAGTGGCCTTAGCATTGCCCTGCTGAAAAAGAAAAGCACTTTGTGTGTGCTAAATGAAGAGTCATAGGTTCACAGAATGATTGGGAAGGACCTTCAAGCTCATGCAAATACAACCTCCTGCCATGGGCAGGGACACTTCCCATAGCCCAGGTTACTCAAGGCCTCACCCAACCAGGCCTTGAACACCTGCAGGGAGAGGGCATCCACAGGCTCCCTGGGCAGCCTCTGCCAGTGTCTCACCACCCTCCCTGCAAAGAATTTCCTCCTACTATCCAGTCTCAATCTGCCCTCCTCAAGCTTCAGTCCATTGTCCCTCATCCTGTCACTCCCAGCCCTTGTCAAAAGTCCCTCCCCAGCTCTCCTGTAGCCCCCTTCAGGTGCTGCTCTAAAGCCTCCCCAGAGTCTTCTTTTCTCCAGGCTGCACAGCCCCAACTCTCCCAGGCTGCCCCCACAGGAGAGCTTCTCCAGCCCTCTGATAATCTTCTTGGCATCCTCTGGACCCATTCCAACAGCTCCAGGTCCTTCTGTGCTGGGGGCCCCAGAACTGGAGGCAGTGCTGCAGGTGAGGTCAGAGCAAAGGGGCAGAATGCCCCCAGAGGCAGCACACAGCTGTGTCCAGTGACCAGGGCTGGCTCCTGGGGAGTTTGTCACCAACTGACACCCCCAAGGCCTTCTCCTCCAGGCTGCTCTCAGCCACTCCTCATCCAGCCTAGATTCACACCTGGGATTGCCTCAAGTCAATTCATTAATGGTTCTGAAAGCCTTATCTTGTGGTTTTTAGATGCTGTACTTTCTCCATTCCTGCTCTGGTCATTACTCAGGTGGCATCCTTGGATCATACTCTGTGGCATTGGCACAGGCTGCCCAGGGAGCTGGTGGAGCTACCACCCCTGGAGGTGCTCAGGAAACCTGTGGCCATGGCATTCTTGGACATGGTTTAGAGGTGGTGCTGGGCTGATGGTTGCAGTGGATGACCCTGGAGGTCTTTTCCAACCCAAACAATTCTAGAGTGGCACAGAGCAGATCCTCCCAGTGCCAACCCCCTGCCCTTCAGAGCTGCCTCACTCACTTGCGGTGCGCGGCGAAGTCATCCTCCAGGATGGTGGCACCCCGGGGGGCTTTGTCCTCTGGGATGTTGGCAGTGATGAGGCTGTGGGAGTTGAACCACAGGTGGCGGACTGGATGCCTGCAGAAAGAACCCACAGCACAGGGTGAGCTGCCAGCTGCACACAGCTCCTGAAATCCAAGTGCAGGAGAGGAAGGGCTCTGGAGAAAGGAGGTTTGCAGTTTGGGGCTTTTTAATCTGGGGAAGAGAGTCCAAGGGAGGACTGAGAGGATGATGAGGAGACTGAGCACTGCCTGGGGAGGAGAGGCTGAGAGACCTGGGGCTGCTTAATCTGGAGAAGAGAAGGGGATCTGATAAATGTTTATAACTCTCTGAGGGCTGGGGGGGGGGACAGGCTCTGCTCACTGCTGCCTGGGATAGGACAAGGAGCAATGGATGGAAGCTGCAGCACAGGAGGTTCCAGCTCAACACAAAGGGCAACTTCTTGCCTGGAAGGGTCCCAGAGCCCTGGCACAGGCTGCCCAGAGAGGCTGTGGAGTCTCCTTCTGTGGAGCCTTTCCAGGCCTGTTTGGCTGTGTTCCTGTGTGCCCTGAGCTGGATTGTCTGGTCCTGCTCTGGCAGGGGGGTTGGACTGGATGATCTCTTTGGGTGTCCCTTACCAAGCCCTAACATCCTGTGAGCCTGTGAGGTGTCCCTACACATCAGCGGGCTGCCAGCTGCATGGAGCTCCTAAAATCCAAGCGCAGGAGAGGAGGAAGGGCTGTGGATGAAGGGGGAACCCCTGCACACCAGCAGGCTGCCCAGCGCCAGAGGCTGGGACCCTCAGTCCGGCTGCGCTGCTGCGGCCTGAGCAGCCCAACCTGGCGTTTGTCGCCACCTAGTGGGCTGCCAGCAGAGCACAAGCGAGGCCAGCAAGGCACTCGGCAGCACCCAGGCCTGCCTGCCTGCCGGCTTTGCTGCTCTAAGGACTGCAGGGAGAGCAGGATGCTTCCCAAAATAAAGGGCAGGGACCGCCAGGAACCTCCTGGCCCTGAGCACTGAGCTGTGGCTGACTCAGATCTGCACTACACAAGGTCAGGGCATCCTTCCTGCTCCTGTCACCGGTGAATAAAGAGAACCCTGAGCCACTGTGGCAGCTTTCTCACTGCTCAGTGTTACAGTTTAGTGTTCTTAATTGTAAGCCACAACCAAGCAGCAGTAACTTCTCAAATCTGCCTCTTCTCCACCACCCCAATGTGTCTCCTGTTACCTTCCCTTAGCTTCTACCCTTTGTGTGCTTTCCACCCACGCAGCACTGGGCTGCAGGTGTGGGGAACACCACCCACACCTGATCTACAAAGGCCTTTTTGATTGAAGTGATCCCTTCTGATTCCCACACAGATTCAAGAGCACTTTAAAAGTTGAGCCTAAGGGGTTCACTTCCAGCACCCCTCCAAAGCTCTGCTGCCTGCCCTTCTCCTGGGCATGCTCACTAAGTGCTGCTCCAGGAGGCAATCAATGACAGCATTGTCCTTAATGCATCTAGATGATCTTTAAGGTCCCTTCCAACCCAAACCATTCCCTGAATCTATGAATCACAACAGGCTTTGCAATTCCCGGGGTCAGAGGAGCCTTCTCTTAGCAAAGAGCTGCTATTAACCAACAGCTCCCACTTGAACTTCTCTGACTGTAAATACCTCACCTAGCTCATCTCTGGGGAAATGCATTAAAGAATGAAAAAAAAAAACAGATCAGGATTTATCTGCTCAATTTATTAAGGCTATCATTTAGATTTACAAGGGGCTAACTCCTTGAGGTCTTCACTCAGACAAGGATAACTCCCTGGCAATTGTGCCTTGTTCAGGAAACCATCACTTGGCTGTAGCAGCTAAGAGTCCTCTGTCAGCTCCAGGATACTGATCTCTGCTGGCAGTCTCAGTACTGCACTTCTTGGGATTTCAATACAAACTGGTTGGGTTTAATATTTAAATGAGTTTCAATCCCAGGCTGGTTAGGATTGGGGCAGCTAAAGGGATGTGGGACAGCAGCACAGGTATTGTGTAAGGATACAGCAGAGACAGCCAGGTCCAGACACTCTGAAGGCAACAGCCAGCAGCCCAGCATTTGTAATCCAAGGTTTAATAAATACTGCTTGGGGGTGGGACAGGGAGAGGACACTAACTGAAGTTCATGGGAAATCCAGAGGAAACTATTTCCATGCTCCCCCAGGGCTGACTGAAGCACTCTTGTTAACTGATGAGTAAAAAAGGCTCCAGGAGCTCAAAGGCACACAGAGAAACACAGCAAGCTCCAGGTGGGGAGGCAATCTGTTCCCAAATCACAGGAAAACAAAGCAGAACTCTCAGGAGCTTTAGAGATGGGCATGTTACATCCCTGGATCAGCCCTTTCCCACAGCTCTCCTGTCACAGGATCATAGACTGGCTTAGGTTGAAAGGGGCCTCACAGCTCACCTACTCCATCCTCTCTGCCATGCCCAGGGACACCTCTCAAATAGATTTGGCTGCTCAAGGCCTCATCCAACCTGGCTTTGAACACCTCCAGGGAGGTTGTGGAGCACAGAAGCACAGAATGTGATCTTTGATCACATTCTGTGCTTCTGTGCTCCACAACCTCCCTGGGCAACCCATTCCAGAGTCTCCCCACCCTCATACTGAAGAGCTTCTTCCTCAGCTCCAGTCTGCCTCAGCTCCAAACCATTCCCCTCCCTGTCCTGCCAGGCAGACGCGACAGAGACCCTCGCAGACCAACTTACCTGGCATGCATTTCCCAGAGCTTGGTGCCCATCCGTTGGTCCCAGACACAGACCAAGCCCTCCTCTCCTCCACTGACTACCTTCCAGTCATCCATCTGCACTGCAGTCACCCCTAGCTGGTGTGCATAGAGGGAGCACAGAGATTGGCTGCGGCGGAGGTCGAACACCCTGACCCTAAAGGAGAGGAGAGATAAAGGGAAAGAATTCTGCCTCCAGGGCTCTGAAAGTAGAATCACAGAATCACCAAAGGGTTTGGGTTGGTAGGGACCCTCAAGATCATCCACTTCCAACCCCCTGCCATGGGCAGGGACACCTCCCACCAGCCCAGGGTGCTCAAGGACTAATCCAACCTTGAACGCCTCCAGGAAGGGGACATCTGCAGCCTCCCTGGGAAACCTGTGCCAGTGCAAAGAATTTCATCCTAAATCTCCAGATTAATCTCCCCTCTTCCAGTGTCACAGGATCACAGGATGTCAGGGGTTGGAAGGGACCCAAAGAGCTCACCCAGTCCAAGCTCCCTGCCAGAGCAGGACCAGACAATGCAGCTCAGGGCACACAGAACACATCCAGACAGGCCTGGAAAGGCTCCACAGAAGGAGACTCCACAACCTCTCTGGGCAGCCTGTGCCAGGGATCAGCCAATCCAAGCCCATTGCTAAAGCAGGGCACCCACAGCAGCCTGCCCAGGGTCACAGTGCCCAGCTGGGCTTGGAAGCTCTGCACAGAAGGAGACTCCACAGCCTCTCTGGGCAGCCTGTGCCAGGGCTCTGGGACCCTTCCAGCCAAGAAGTTGCCCTTGTGTTGAGCTGCAACCTCCTGGGCTGCAGCTTCCATCCATTGCTCCTTGTCCTGTCCCAGGCAGCAGTGAGCAGAGCCTGTCCCCCCCATCCTGACCCCCAGCCCTCAGATAGTTATAAACATTTCTCAGATCCCCTCTCAGCCTTCTCTTCTCCAGACTAAGCAGCCCCAGGTCCCTCAGCCTCTCCTCCCCAGGCAGTGCTCAGTCCCCTCAGCATCCTCACAGCCCTTCCTTGGGCTCTCTCCAGCAGATCCCTGTCCCTCTTCCACTGCCAATCCATTCCCTCTCATCCTATCCCAACAAGTCCCTGTAAAAAAACCTCTCCACAGCCTTCTTGTACTGGAAGGCTGCTATAAGGTCTTCCCAGAACCTTATGTGTGCTAATTCAGAGAAGGTGAAGGGCTTCTGAGTTTCCAGGCATGAGTTAATCACCCTCGTGGAATCAAAGCTCTCCACAAGCACCCAGCAATCAGCAGCTCTTCAGCAGTTTCAGTATCCAAGACTTGGCCAGAAGCAGATGTGTAGAAAAAGAGCTTAGGATTTCCTCCACCACAGCTAGCCCAGGAAACCAGCTACAGCTAATGGTGTTAAGTTTTAAAGCCAGCCCAGCTCACCCAAGGGTTTGTTTGCTGAGCCTTAAATGCCAAGATGAAGAGATAAAGCAAAGCACATAAGAGAATTAAAAAAGAAATGCAGCCAGTGAAACCAGAAGGGGAAATACTGATCTCAGATATGAAAAGGCTCCAGAGAAAGTTCCTCCCAGTTGATGGCTATCAAGCCTGAAGCCATCAGGTCCACATTAATCCCAGCAAAGGCCAAGGCACACTTGTTCCAACACATTAACTGTGCTTCATTCCATACCCCTGCTACGATCCTAATGGTGCTGCAAGCCTTTCCTTTTCCTTTCTCACAACAAGGCTGCATCAGAGGATTGCACAAAGAACACACTGCAGCTGAAATAAAAGGCCAGCAGAAAGAGTCCCAAACTCCAACTGAGCAACATTCATCTGACATGGAGACTAAAAAAAAAAAAACAAGCAGGAAGGGAGTGAGGAGCAGAGTTTGTGAGGCTCTGCAGTCAGCCCTAGGAAAACCTCATCCCAGCTGAATGGTGGAAGGGCTTCTCACCTTCCCCTGCTCCAGAGGAGCTTTGGCTTTGGGCAAGGATGGGGGGGTTTGGAAGTGCTCACACCCAGCAGCCTCCCTGCCTTGCTGCACAAGGCAGAGAAAGCTGCTTCTGTTTGGTGAGCAGAGCTGGCAGCAGAGATCTGCTCCTGGCTGTTTCATTTGCAAGCAGCCAGGTTGCAGGCAGGTGTCCATTTTGGCACACCCAAGGAAGAATTAGAGGCACACTTGAGTTGTTTAGATGTGCTTAAAAAAAACCAAACCAAACCCAACCCAACAACCAAACAAAAAGGAAAAGCATTTTGCAAAGCTAATGCAGAGCTGGCATGGCCTGGCCATCTCCTGCCTCAACAGCTGGGCTCAGTGGGAGCACATTGGATCCAGGATGAGGGGGAATGGTTTGGAGCTGAGGTAGAGCAGGGTTAGACTGCAGCTGAGGAAGTTCTGCAGCATGAGGGGGGTGAGGCTCTGGAATGGGTTGCCCAGAGAACCTGTGGATGCCTCCTCCCTGGGGCTGTTCAAGACCAGGCTAGATGAGGCCTTGAGCATCCAAGCCCAGCTGAGAGATGTCCCTGGGCATGGCAGGGAGGTTGTAGCAGATGATCTCTGATGTCCCTTTCCAACCTGAGCCACTCTGGGAGGATGATTTGCTGTAGTACTGATTGCTAACTTCTTGGTATTTTAGTGATGGCCAACCCCTTGAACTTGGTTCTTCAGCTGAGGAAGTGAAAAGCTTTCTGGAGGGAAAAGGGAGCCTACAGTCTAGTTTAAAGGAAGTAAGTTTCACTCTCACTTATGGGGTATCATCTTTAACCACTTTCTCATCACTGTGCAAGAGATTAGAATTGGAGGAAGTTTCACTGAGGTGCTCTGGAAACAATCAATGCCCTGCAAGTTTCACTGAGGGGCTGCAGACACAATCAATGCCCTGCAAGTTTCACTGAGGTGCTGCAGACACAATCAATGCCCTGCAAGTTTCACTGAGGTGCTTTGGAAGCAATCAATGCTCTGCAAGTTTCACTGAGGTGCTCTGGAAAGAAATGGATGCTCTGCTTTCAGAAGGTGAGGGGGAAACCCCACCCAAGGTTCAATTCCACATTTCCAAGTTCAGCTATTTCCTTTATCCTCTCTGCTGAGATGTGTGAGGGTTTCCTGAGCTGGCTGCTCACTGAGAAAGGAAGGGAGGCTGAAAAAAGAAGCTGTTTGATAAAATAATCATTTTTGCAAGCTGCTGGGCTGGTGGGACAGAGGCCTGGGATTTGGCAAGGGGAAGTATCCGCCTCCCAATCTGATCCCCACCACCACACCAGACCACCACCTGCAGCCTGATGCCCAGCCTAGAAAGGAGGAGGGAAGGAAGAGGGAGAGCCATTAGAGATTGGCTCCTTGCCATCCCACATCTCCTTTGGTGCACTGGAGCAGACCTCACCAATAGTTAGCCAAAAAAAAAACAAAACAAACCCAAACAAACAGAAAACAACAACAAAAAAAGCCCAACACGACCCAACAAACACCCCAAAACATACCCAGCTTTAAAAAAAAAGAGAGAAAAAAATCTAAAAATTGGCCTCAAAGGCTCTTTTTAAGCACTTTAATCCTGTTCCCAGTGCATCCTTTGCTGGCAGCAGCCACTGTGCTGGGAAAATCCTCCTCCCCAAGCCAAGGAGTTAAAGAGAAAGCTGCTAATCAGCTAAATAGAAGCTGGAATCCATTCATATGAAAGTCTCTCTTTTTTTTTTTTTTTGTCACCTGAGGGACACCACAGTGCTCTGAAATCCACTCTTGACATCATCTGGCAGCCAGAGCCACCTCCAGCCTCCAGGATTCATCCCCTAGGTTATTTTTTTGGTATCAGAAAAGTGAGCTTTTAAATGCCAAACTAATTTTGCGGGTGGTGCTGGGGAAGTGGAAGATATTCCAAGTGGTCTCGCTGGGCTGTACACCAACTGTGTCCACCAAATGGCTCAGAAAGAAACTCTCTTCCCATGGAGCTTTCTGAAACAAAGCAAAACTGGCAGCCAGGGCCAACTATTACCTAATATTTTGTTCCTGAAGTTCATGCAGGCTGCGTTTGAAACATTAGAGGAGAGGCAAATTCTAGCAGGTCCAGATGTAGGACAGCAGGACAGGAAGTAAGCTAATTTGAGATGGGTTGCAGCACTTGCTAGGACCTACCTTCTGTCTTTATTGCCTGTAACAAGCATGTTTGGAGGGCTGTTGTGGAGGTTGACACAAGTAAAGTCACCTATGGAGCTGCCCATCTTCCTCAGGCACTGACTTGTTTCCAGGTTGTAAAGAAGGATCTGGCAGAGAGAGAACAGAACACCAGCTAAATGCAGCAGGAGCACAACTGCACCTTGCTGCAGCCTGAAGCACAGCAGAGCTATCACCAGGAGAGATGGTCTGCAGGACTTGCTTCTGAATGTGCTGACACAGCTGGGAAAGGGTCTGGAGAACAGGGCTGGGGAGAAGCAGCTGAGGGAACTGGGG
>VWYK01096993.1:242-26286 GCA_013399775.1 Semnornis frantzii
CCTGTATTTACATTTGCTTCTGGCAGCCCTAAGGAAATGTGATTGTTTTAAAGCTTGCTGCAGAGTTTAAAAGGTTTTAAAATGGGAGACCAGAAGTAACATGTTGCACAGATCAGTGGATTTAGAGCTCCATACTGCCTTACTGTGTCTGTGGTGATCAGGTGAGGCTGAGGTGTAATTGCAGCATAGGTATTCCGGTGATTTCTAATGAATAAGGTAGCTAATAAAAAGATTCAGGAGTGAAATTGTTCTGAGCTTGACCAGACTTTCTCAAAGTCAGTATCATTTGTTCACAAAACAATGCTTCTGCTCTATCTTGAAGGAAGAAAATTTTGGTAAATACAGCATTTGTATAATTAACCTACATTTTAAGACAGATGGAAGACAAGACTGTTTTGGCTAAGATGCACCAACTAACAAACTGTTAGTCAGTGTAGCACACAAACCAGATCTCTTGACACAGGTAGCCCTTACTGCAGAATTGCCATTGCCACAAAGCAAAGAGGTCACAATTCTGGCACGAACATCAGCAGCCACCAGCCCCAGGTAAGCATGTCCCTGGATAGAAGCAGGGAGTCTGCCAGTTCATTTCCTTTGGGGACTGGAGCACTGTTGTGGTTTTCTGTGTTTATCATTTGTGGAAGTGGACGTTTAACTTCAGCTAAAAAATTAAACTTTAAATCCTAGACCAAAAAACAGTCTCAATCCTACTCTCAAATCCAATCAAAGTATCAAGCGATCTATGGCTGGTGATAGCCAACACAGATGGAGTTATGGGCAAACTTTGGAAGAACTATCCATACAGTAGCTTTCCTTTTTTTAGGGTTCAGAGAGCTTCTTTCTCTACAATTTTGTAGTGGAAGCAAGAGAAGTGCCTGATTGTGTCATGATCCATCTTAGGTCTCTTCAGTACAGTATGTGTCTGGCTTAGCTGGCTGGAGTGTCACTGACAAGGAATGTGTGTGGGCCATGGACTGCTTTCATCAGCAATATTTGCTGATCACTCTGGTGCTTACAGTGGCAGGAGATCACAGTGCTGCTCCTTTTGGGGATATATCAAGGAGCACTTGAGAAGTAACTGTACAGAACAGCATGTTCTGGTATGTGAAAGAGAAGGGGAGGAAGCTGAGTTACTACCAGCCCCCTTCAGTAAAAGAAAAAGCTGATTTTTGTAAGTACAGCTCTGTTGAGCTCTCTATGCCAAAGGTCATCCTGCATGGTGAGGTTGTAATATGTCAGTACTCAAGGTGAATTATTTCAGAGGTTAAATGCAATCTCTTTCTCCAGTGTTGTTTAAGAGGTAACATCCTTCATTAAATATGATAGAACTGAATCCATGGTGAGCCTTAACACTGGAGAACTTCCAAATATGAAACAAAAATAGAGATTTTATTTGCAAAGTATTTGTCATTAAAAGGCCTTTTATTGCTGTTGTTTAAAATCTCTTATGTTTGAAAAGAAATAAGGACACTTAAAAAGATAAGATGACATCCCTGCAGCATAGCTTCACTGAGTACCTCACTCTGCCAATGAGGAGAGCTCCATACAGAGAGGTGCATCACATCATCTGCCTGGAAAGCAAAGTTCTGGCTCAAACAGGCCACCTCTAAGTATGCATTTTCCTCAGAAAGAGTGGCTGTGCAGAGGTCATGGGTATCCCAATCTTCCTCTAAGAATAGAGTGACTAGACCTTTGCCTTCTGGGCAATATGCAAGAGGTCTGTTTGATCTCTTGTTTGTGCATGATTTCCATTCATCCCATTCCAGATGAATTTGCTGTCCTGTCAAAGAGAGCCCTCCCTCCTGGGACACAACACAGACCCTTGGTGGGTGTTCCTTTGCACACATGTTTCTAGATAGCAAGTTCACCAAAGAGAAGTACATAATCCCTTCCCACTACTCCTGTGAGTTATACTGGGGATTTTCACAACTGCACTTCTAGTTCCTATCACTGGCAGGAAAGAGACATGGACAGAGCACAGAACTCCCTGTCTTGGATATATCACTTCCCTTCAAAATATGCAGAGCAGTCACCTTAAACTAGACATAAGCAGATGCCTAAGATGCAGGTTGTAGCTGTCCTCTGAGTCCAGGTCTTTGGTTCAGGCTTGTCTAATAGCAAGGTTTGATGTGGAGTCGAAACAACCAAGGAGTGAACATCCCAGTCCTGGACAAACTTTGTTGTCTTTTTCCACATCAGTCTCTGGGAAATCATTTGATTTGATTTGATCATGTGATTTCAGCACCTCCTTATTGGTTCTTGATATTCTCTACCTTTCCTACAGAGAAGGATATATTGAGTCCTCAACAGGAGGTTCACAAGACCCTAGGATATTACGTATTGCTAATTTCTTTTTATTACTCCTAATTTCTCATCATTGACCTTTAATGTTTTACACACCACTTGTCATCACTTGGAAGATGGAATTTTTCCAGCTGATTTGGGAGATTACAGCCAAATTACACTTTCTTGATGTTCTGCTTTAACTATCAGTTACTTAATTCCTCCAATTTATTCTAACTGGACATTGTGAGCAAGCTCCAAATAACTTCCTTTCTTCCTGCAATGTCTCCCCTTCACTGAAGGATGCCTGCCTTAGCACTCTGCAAATCATCCCTTCTCTCTTATGTTTTGGCCAAAATAGAACACACACACAATTCTTTTGGTATAACCCCACATAAATCAGTTTCTTTAGCCACTCAATCACTATGCTGTGTTCCTCTGAATTCCTTCCAATCTGTTCTCACTACTGTTACTGAGCTGTCCAGAACTGAATGCAATATTAATACTCTGTGCAGACTGTATATAGCTCCTGTCAGGCAAAGATTAGGAATTTTATGAAGACTGATTATTTAAACCTCCCAACACCATCAGTGATCATGGAGTTGGTGACTATTATTACCCCAGATTGGAAAAATTCCACTCACCTACTTATCAAGGTCAATTAATGCTTCTGATGGTTGAATGAAATGTTAGCTTTTCTTATCCTTACCACAGTGGAGGGTAAGCCAGTAGATTTTGGCATCCAGCCACAAAAAGCCTCATATCGTAATAGCATGACGGTATTTGCAGGCATCTAATGGAGCTGCCAGCCCCAGGTCAATGCCTGTTCACAGCACAGGAGGGCTTGGTGTTTCAGGAGTCATTCTCAAGTCATTGGCAGATGAATGAGACTTTCCAGCCTTGGCTGTTCTTGGGAGTCTCTCCTGCTGTCTTCTGCCTATAGATTTAGGAATTACAACAAATTGTTAGATATCTGTTGCCACACAGTCTGCTGAGATGGGGGGTGCCACTGTGGGATGTTGTACTGGTTTGAGTTTAGCTGTTCAGGGGAAACCAATACGATGATGATGGGATGCCTTTCCCTCCCCTTTCCCCCCTCCCTTTTGGAGAGAGGAAAAAAAAAAAAAAGGCAGAAGGGGTAAAGCCACCCACAGAACAGTCTGACCATGATTTGGAAGGTAAAAGAGAGATCTTTAACAACAAATGAAAGGTATTCAGAATAGGGAAGTTACAAATAGGTATAGGGAAGGGGTAGCAAGGTACAAAAAGGTGTATATAAATATATATATATATACAACCAAATTTGGAGGGCAGGGTCCGAGGAGGTGCCCACCATGTGATAAAGGCTAGCCACGAGGTGGGAGAAGGAGAGAAGGGAAAAAAACAGGAAGCTCCCCTGCTTATATAGGGGGGTCCAGGCAGGAAGTGGGAGTGGGCTGAACACTACACCTGGGGTCAGGTTCTGACCACTCCCCTGACCCAGGAGGGCTAACCCTTTACAGATATGTATGATACACTGTGTGTGTGCTGATACACTGCAGCCTCACGAGCCTGATCCAGTGCTTGATTTTATCAGACACTGTAGTAAAGAAGCAATAATCAGGAAATTGTAAATACTTTTCTGAAAATTAATAGAAAAATGTAGTTTTGTCATGACAGGGTAAATAAAAAGGAGATTAACCACTTCCTGACTTCCCACAGCTGTTTTTGTAGAAGATAGTTGCAAACAATGAAAGATAAAGTACTGTGAAGTTGTCGTCTTCGTTGTTAACGTCCCCACACTGATACTCAAGACACTAATCTGTAATACTGATATGTGCTTTTCTGCCTTATTTCAAGTGGGCAGGCAAGTCTACCTGAAAACAGCCAGACAAGAAATGGAGCTTCTTGAATTCTCTGCGAACTGTACGACAAGCACCTTCATAGAGTAGATGGAGCAATTTCTATACCTGCAGGAGGATGATGATATATGCCATAATCAGCGTGGTAAGGAAGCCATAAATTAGGTTAGAGGCTCAAGAATATCTTCTTTGAGATTATGGTGGTGGTGCAGATTATTTGCTACGCTGAGGAAACAGAACTGGTCTAAAGCAAGTCCAAGTTCAAAATTACGTCTCTGTTCTGAAGGAAGTGATAAGTGCTAAGAGTGAGATATGAGACTGAAATTATGGACTACTAATGAGACTGATATTATGGACTACTAATAATCCTCAGGGACTTCTAGATTTAGTTTCTGAACTTTTCATAGGCCAGATGTTCATGCCAACAGTTTTCCTGAGGAAAACATATCTGACCTACATGCACCGAAAGGGGAACACTGTGTACTTGCCACAGAAAACTGATCCATAAGAAGTGCCTTCCAATAGCTTTTAAAATTAATGGAAAGGGTCCAGTGGTTTAATTGTGCATAGACTATTTCCCATCTTAAAAGGTTGCCTGACTCTGTTAAGCTCATGAGAAGGATTAAAGCAAATGCTCCAAAACTTTCAGCTCTTAATGCGGGAGAGGAAATTCCGAGCTAATCTCTGGTCTGTTTCCATCTTCCATTAATCACAATTCTATCATTAATTTGATGATTTAATGACCTCTTCAGAGTGTCTCGTAGCAAGTTGCTATAGATTTTGGAAGGTGACACTGGCTTTGTGCACCGTGTGTGTTTTTTAAGACATGACACAAATTCAGATTCACAAATTGCAGAAAAGAGAAATTGCTGGCAGAACTTCACCATCACTGGGTTTCAAGAGAGATATCAACATTAACTTGATTTTTCCTGCACAGTTCTCATGCTGCAGGAGCTAAGTAACATTTTCCAAAGAAAAAGATGTTGAAAAATACTCAGGAGATGATCTGGGGGATCCTTTTTAACTGTGGACCCACAATGGCAGTAAGCTATTTGGTTTGAATCTGTTCAGTATCTGTAGCAGCTAAGAATTTTGGCATTTTCACATAGCTTGTGACAAAATACAGCTGCCTGCCTGCATATGTTATTTTGGAGACAAAACATCATTTACATATGTTAGCCTTTAAGTGTGAACTGGCATATGAAAGAATGCTAGTGGTTAGAATATGTTTCAACAGCAGTGTGAAGAGATCTACCTTCAGGGTATTATTTCTCTGTATAGGACATTAGTGTTTGGAGTACTGTCAATTCGTGACTGAGAAACTCTCACCTCTCTGGTTAGTTTTTGATGTTTCAATGAGGCATGAAGACAGCAAATCCCTCAGTGGTTGGCACGAGACATTGATTCATTTCACAGGTCTCAAGAGGGCAAAGACCAAACTAAGAAGTGAACGCTTTGAGAAGTCTGATGCAGTGCTGGGCCTCCTACTTGAGCTGCTGATGCTTACTCAGCTGAAAGTTGTTCACTTTGTGAAAATTTCTGAGAAGGCTGAAAATAACAGCAATATGTTTGTCTTTGGAAATCCTTATTCCCCAGACTTTTCCTTTCCATTCAGAAGTTCAGGATGTTAAAACCAGGGCACTACCCAACCTCTGCACCGTCCCACATTTGACTCCATGCAAAGATGTCAGTGAAAGTGAATGACAAACACAGTGCTGAGGTAGTCTACCGTGCTTCATCATGGCAAAGGGCGATTCCATGAACAATGTACACATACAACCCACTCCACATATACCTCAGTCCACTAGCTCCTGCTCCTGGCACAGGCCACTGGCTGTTACCTTCCCATGTCCAGTGGTACACAGAATCACAGAAACATTCAGGTTGGAAAAGACCCTCAGGATCACCAAGTCAAACCAATGACCCCACTCTACAAGGTTCACCCTAAACCATATCGCCAAGCACCACATCCAGATGACTTTTAAACACATATAGAGTTGGTGACTCAACCACCTCTCTGGACAGCCCATTTCAATGCCTGACCACTCTTGATGTGAAAACATTTTTCTTATATGTAGTCTAAACCTACCCAGTCACAGTTTGAGGCCACTCCCTCTTGTTTCATCACTGTGACCAGCAACAATCTCCACAATGCCCTTTCAGGTAGCTGTAGACAGTGATGAGGTCTCCTCTCAGCCTCCTCTTTTTCAAACTAAACAGCCCCAGCTCCTGCAGTCACTCCTCATAACATTTATTTTCTAGGCCCCACAATTTCTGAAGCATTGAGAATTACTGCTCCTTTTAGTTCACCTTCCTAATTCCAGAAAAAGTTCTAAATAGAAACTAGTAGAGATTTTTTATGATCATCTTTCATAAAACAACTTAGAGTTTCAGTGAGAAATAACTATTTACCAAAAAGGACCACTGCAAGTATTTTACAAGCAAGAATAGGGTGTTTCAGGTTTCTAATCTACCAAGAGGAATTAGAAAGAAACAAAATCACCAAGTAAAGCAGGCATTCTAAAGAATTATTTGATTTATCAAAGCTTTCCTCCAAAATTCCACCTGAACTTCTTAGCCCAGGAATTTCTACAGGCAAAGTACTTTAGAGGGCCCAGGGAAAGACAGAAGGAAAAAAAAAGCCACTAACCCCCAAGGAATAATATGGAGCATGGACTGGCCATGTGAATCTAAGTTGTAACAGCTTAAGGTGAGACTGTCAAAGTGAATGAAGATTTTCTGCTTACAAAGCTCTGAAAAGTAGGTTTAAAACTCAGGAAATTATCATTATCTGATGTCTAAACTTCCTCTAAACTTCCTGCACTTTTGTTTTGTGGTGACTCCAGTTTGTATTTGTCAAACTGGATCACCTTATTTTGATTTGCACTGCTGTGTTGCAGATAGGAATTCAGCAGATACATAGAAAATGTAAACATGCTAGAAAACAGACAGAGTGTATTATGAATAGAGGCTTTGAAAGGTGTTTAAGGTTACGCTTGTGGTGTTTCAATGAAATTTAGGGCAGTGGAGTGACTGACATTAAAGGGTATAGAAAAATATATAGTCCTTCCCATGGGAAAAATGTAATTCCAGCATTGAGGACAAAAAAAAACATTTGGGACAAGCAGTTGAAATAAAACTCAATCAAGTTTGTTCTTTAAAAAAAAAAAATCATGGGTTTAGAAATGCTGAAAAGCTGCCTTTAGTTTTGGGTTTGACCTTAGTCTTGGCATATCCTTTTCCCACAAGGCACTGTGGAGCCCCAGGCCCTTGAGTTCTGGTGGATGTCCTTTGCCACCCCTCGTCTTGGAGCACAGGCTGGGCTGTGTCAGAGGGTGCTGGGCAGGACTGCGAGGCACATCCCTGCAAGAGTCCCAGGGCACATTGCAGACATCGGTATCATGTCAGCTCTGAACAAAATGCTGTGGACATTTTGCACTTTGTTCTGTGTCTTCTGCAGAAAATTCCACTGGAAATGATCCACTTCAATGGAAAATGTTTGTAATGTTGAAACAGACCCGGGTTTTGATAAGAGAAAGTGTGGGGGTGGAGGGGTATGCTGCTCAAAATATTTCAGCTAATTCTACTTAACAGAGGAACTACTCATCTAATAGTTTAAAAACAACAGATTTACTATATTTGTTGTTGGATATATTTCCAAGGAACTAAAGCTACTAATGAATCAGAAATAAAACTCAGCTTGCTTCTATTTTTCATCCAAAACTAACAAGCAATCATAACTTTGAAAACAATGAGCTATACTGCTGGACAGCACTAATTTTTCATTGTTTTGTTTGAAAACTGTGTGTTTTTAGTTAATAAAATGACCTGCAGTGGAAAGACTCAGCATCGCTTTTTAAATGCTTCAAGGTGATCTAAATGTTTCAGGTTGATCCAGATTAATTCTTTCAGTATGTCTTGCCTTTCTGAAAAATCTGATAAATGTTTTCGGGCCAAACCATGTTAATGCAGCTCTAATGATTACAATTTAATGCAATTTGTAATGTACTTAAGGAAACAGAGCTTACTAGGTTTAATGAGACTTCTCCTTCTCTGGACAAAAGATCTTATGTCACACCTGGAAACATGATTCCTAAATCTCTTGGATAATTCACAAAATTTTACATTTCTATGCATATTTCCTTCCAGGCAAGCACATCCTAGCAGAAAGACATGGCTAATCAGAGTGGGCACAGCTTTGGCAATGGCATATTAAGTCCTCCTGAAAGACCAGATCTACTATTTCTGATCATGTCAGGCCACACAGTACAGAAATTGTTTATAGTCACCCAGTGACTGACTGAGCAAATGATGTGAAATGATCCATCCCTGCAGCTCTGACCTCATGGTACTGTGAGGGCCCAGAAGGGAATTGAGTTCACTGAGACATCTCTTCCAAGTTTGTTTCAGATTTGGTGGAAAATGAGTTCTTCTGTTTAGGATTTTACTATCTAATCTGTTCTCTAACATACTGTGTCATCTGTTTCCAGACACAGAAACAGTCCTGTATTCCCTCTACCTTTACACAATGCATTCCAGCCACAAACATTGTTTTTTCAATATCCCTGACGTCCTGTTTAGAATGAAGAATTACTCTCTCTTTGGTCTGGGTATGATTATTTACAAGTGTTTGCAAAATGTCTAGGACCAAGAAGGAAAGGGGAGAAAAAAGGCCAAAGGGACTGAAGGTGGGAAAGGACCATTAACAATCATTTGTTTTATTTAAAGTAAAAAACACATTCTAGTGCTGTTTTAAAAAAATAAGCCAATAAGCCAATGTATTTTATTGCATCCGTTTGGGCCCAGCATGCACTATTTTGGCCAGAGGGATGTAGTAGAAGGTGGGATCCTTTTTCACAGATAACATCCAAGGTCTAATTGGGATATTTGCTGGATGATGATTGTGACCCCAATCACAGCTGAGCCATCTAGGGACTGGTGTTAACCTTTTGTGTTTCATTTGTGTTTCTTTTAGTGAAATCTGTAAATGGTGTAGATCGTGAATGTGCCAGCCCCAGCTGGTACTGTGCCAAAGGCTCTGCTCTGGGTGGTCAGTTAAGAGAAGCAGTGGATTAGCAAAGCTGGCTCAGATGCTTTTACCGAGGAGAGCTTTATACCTTGCCCCAGCTGGAAACTTCCCGCAGTGCTGCTCTGCTCTTGTCAGCTCTTGCACTTGCCCTTGGGTCTGCAGAGAGGATGTGTGCTTGCAGGGTGACTGTGCTGAGACCTCCAACCCAGGGCCAACCCCAAACCTTGCTGCCCAAATGAGAGGACCAGAACCAGGCTGAAAGCCTCTGTCTTTTTCCAGTACTGCTACCCTGTTAACATCCTGAATAAAAATCCCCTCTTTAAATACTTCATCCTTCAAATTGATTTTCCTGCAGAAATGTGAACTTGCTTTTCGCTTTAGAGTATGGTCTGAAAATAAATGTAGTGTAGGTTTATTTAATCGAGAAGTCCACAGCATTAATTTATTTAGTCCATTTTGGGACCAGACCAGTCATTAAACTCTCTATTCTGTAGTTTTAGGGGCCTTCCAGTCTTTCAGAAACATTTCTGTTTGCTTAGGTCTTAATGTCCTCTGTCTACTAATGCTCTTTTGCCAGATGTCTCCCCATTTTCTGAGTCTTCCTTATTAGGTTGGTGTATTCACACAGGATGTTTCTTTCCCTCTTCACCCTTTTGACCTCTTTAACCTCCTTGGGTGGAGGAGAAGGAAGAGTGAAAGTGAGGGATAGAGAAAGTGAAGCCCTCCATGCTCTAAATCTTAGCTCCAGATAAAGCTCAAATTCTGAACATGGGGCCAGAAGGGTGTCTCAGTAAAAATAATCACTAAACTGGTTTTCCAACACATAGATTCTCTTCTCAGTTTTCTTCTGAAAATTTGAACTTTCCCAGCATTTGATAACTTCAGAAAGCTTCTGGTTTTAATAAGACTGTATTTTCCATTGGGACAATTTTTCAGTTACATTTGATCAGATTCAGCATTATACATACCCTACTCTGCCACTGTGCCTTGGACAACTTACATTAAAAAAACATTCGGCACTTTCTAGTTTTCATATCATTGTAAGGCAAAGTTTTGGTTTTGTTTTTTTCATTTGGTTGGGTTTTTGCCAGAAGGAGGATACCGGAAAGTAATTGCCACTTGCCTTGGTTCTGTTACATGTTTCCTGATATATTCTAAAGACCCCAGAAATATTTCTGTTCATGGCACAGTCCTTTACATTCACTCTTAATCCTGAGGTGCTGAGCCATCCCACTGTTGCCTAGAAATGTGTATGTGTGAGAGTATTCTGTTTCATTATTCCTGTTATTCCTCTAAGGAAGAGGATTCTTGACCAAAGTTAGGAAATAGGCTTTAACGAGGAAAAAAAAGTAGAACTAATATTACCATAGAAAGCTGTACCAATTCTTTAAGAAGGACAACCTGTGGATTTTACTGATCTATACCTATTATAAACCTGCTACAGTTTGACCAATGTAACTGCTGGTAAGACTCCAGGTATTTATATCAGTCAAAACCACTTAATTTGCAGAAAACGAACCCAGAAATCTACAAAAACAGCAACAGAACAGTCAACGGTTTTGTGTGTGTGGTGTGATTGAGGGGTGCTCTTTTCTGAGTTATTTAATTTGGAGAGAGGAAAAACATATCGTGGGCCAGCTTATTGTATTTTATAATTTACTACTCAGTAAAACAATCAAATGCCTTTGGGGACCAATTTAATGTGTAACTGCATCACTTGGAGACTGCAACACGCAGGACATGCAAGTAAATGATTTCCACTCTAACATTAAGGAGAAGTTCTCATCAGGGAGGAACACCTGAGCTATGGCTGGTACTGGTCACCCCAGCAGACCTGGAGGGTCTTAGTTTTCATTATCAAAGTGCATACTGGTCAGAGCATGCTAGCTTAGGCTTTTTACACTGCATGTTGAATCGATGAGCAATGTTTGATAAGCATGCAGAGGATTGATAGTATTGACATCTTATTTGGGACAAATCCACTTCCATTGGGTTTCTGCAGCCCTGTGGGTCTGTGCAGAACATGCACCTCCTGTGGTGCCCAACAGTTGCCTTTAGTCAAAAAAACCAAGAACAACTGCATTTTTCATCTCCAGCTTCCCAGTTTCAGCAGACGCAAGAAGGAAAACAGGTTTCAGGAATGATCAGAGTATTGAGTGTAACAATCATAACATTTCCCTTGGCTGGAGACAATGTGCAGCCGGCATCAGTCCTGGTTTTGTTGTTGCTTGGCAAAGAACTAGGTCTTCAGTGAATCAATATTTTGCTTCTGGTGCTAAGACTCCAAACTCCCATACAGATACTTCACTTCCAAAGTTGCTCTTGGAGGTTTTGTGGTAATGCTTCCTTATGGCACCATAGCCCCAGTGTAAATGTACCATGGGGACAGAAAGAACTAGAATAAAAAGAATAAGGGAGCAAATTATCAGATGAGTTCTCAGAGTTTCTGAAAAACTATGAGGAGGATTACAGCATCCCCAGGAGAGCTAGGGGCAGTGCAGCCACTTTCTGTCAGGCAGCCAATCCTGTCCCTTGGGTCTGCCATAGGCAGCAGCAGCCAAAGGCACTAAGCCACAGCTGGCAGTAAGGCTGGAGTAGGAATTCTACACTTATAAGCAAGCAGGGTTATTGCTGAATAACTGTGTCCATTTGACTCAGAAACAAGAGGAAATATAAACATTTATAGACACTCTGTACAAGCACCACAGACACTCGTATAGCACATGGCATCTCAGTGTTAGTTCAGATACCACCCAAGAGAAAAGTTCACACAATGCACACAAAATCATTCTTGCCTTTGCAATAGAATGGGCTAACCAAACCTAACGTGGTGAAATTGCTTGGTTTACACTGGGGACACAGCATACTGGGAGGGGAGCAGCACTTTAGCGCAGCGGTGGCCAACCAGGGAGCAAGCAGTGGACCCACCTGGAACAACTCTGCTCTCAGTCCTTGCATGCATAACTCTGCTGTTTCTGTTTTACTGTTTCACATGTTACTTCTGGCTCTGGCCAGCAAGAGCATGCTTCTTTCCTCTCATGCTCTCAGGGCTGAGAAACACCTTAAGGAAGACCCAGCTGGCATTGGATGCCTCCATGTCCATATGCAGCTGCTTCTGGAATGCCTCATTTGTAACAGGTGCTTGGGCTTACTGGACTTGTGCACCTGCAAAGGGAAAGAGAATGTATCAAGCCTTCCGATGGGCTGCAGTGACTATCCATGCTCTGGGGAGGCCTGACCTTGCGGGGCCTGCAGAGTCCAAGGTACTGCTGGTGCACAAGCTGCAGCCTCAGGAATACAGTTGAAAAGGAGCAGTGCTGTTGAGCACAGGAGAGCAGAGGAGCAGGCAGGGCAAAGCATCGCTAGCTTGGAATCTGGCCATGGTGCTATGCCAAGCATTTCTGCACTTGCAGAAGTTGCCATGGTATTTTAATAACTGCAAGTGATTTAACAGCCCATCTGGAAGACAGCAGCTCTGGTACAACTGGGTTTGTGCCACTCATACCATTGTCTACAATTTTCTAGAGAGGCAGCTTTCTTTTAGATACCAAGGGGAACACATTTTGTGTTCCATTGTATACCAGCCTGTTCACACTTGTTGGCAGGTCTCTGCTTCTGTGCTCCTTGGTTACACATGTACTTTGTATCCAGTTTGCAATATTCTTCATCTATAGCAGAGGACCAGGGTGGACACAGAGAAAAAGCAAATTGTATATCCCTGCAGAACATGGACAAGTGCTTTGCACTTCTCCTGTACCTAATATTCAGCTCAGATGGAACTGGAAGCATTGACTTCCATTCAGCAGGAACGTCTGTTCTGCTAAACTTTGTGTGCATGGTTGCATAGGAAAAATGACAGTTCCCACTTTTCACCAGGTCTTTGCAATTGTACATGGAGAGTCTTCAAAAAATTCTGTCCTCATGCCTAAAGTCCACCACTCCTGGTGAATTTTTCTCTGAATTATTTAAAAGATTCTCCACTTCAGACCGGTACAGACTGTACTGAAGAACCCAGTTTCAAAATGCTGCCCCTGTAACTCTCATACAGTTGTTTTCTAGTCCTTTCCTCTAATTCTTCTTGTCTTTTGATAGAGACTATCAAGAGACTCGGGAAACAATAAATAGAAATGTTGTTTAAGTTTATCTCAGGAGAATATGGGATGTTGACTCAAGGAACTTTGCTGGTTATCTTGGCTAGCCTTGGACATTTCCTTCGGCATATCTATAATTGCTTTAAAAAACATGTTCACACTGAGCCAGCTTCCAATACTGTAGATTCAACTACTTGACTTTAGATACATGGCCAAGTTCTGCCCCCTGCCTTATTGGAATTGCCCCAGCATAACAAAAGCGTAACGTGTCCCACAGCTCTCAGGTATTTGATTTATTCATTATAATTTATTTATTACTTTCTGGATATATGTGTCTTGGACGAAATTCTAAACTTCTGGAAGAGGTAGTTAAGAGGAGGGAGAGGAAACTATACAATATATCTAACAAATATGTGACATCTAATTTTAAAATCTGTTGTTTTCTTTCGACAAAAGGGGGGAAAAAAAGTAATGCAATCATATTCCTGCTTTCCCCAGGATGTTGGCAATGGGCCTGGATCCACTGAAATTTATAGGGAGATGTAATTAATTAACTTCAATACCAGATTAGCTCATGGGTTCAATATATCTCCATTCTGATGTGGATGTAAAAAAGCCTTTGATTAATGATCACAACCTTCCTCAGGTATTTGAGGACTTTTATTTACTAATGACAGCGTTTTCTGGGATTTTATATCACCGTTGTGCAGAGTGACTTCAGAGTCAGTGTCTGGTATTCATTACTGGTACAGCAGAGCAGGCCTACAAACTGCAGCTTGGCCCTCTTAAGTCAGCCACTATTTAATCACTGACTTCAGCACGACTCATTTCATACTGGTACTTCTTGATAAACTTTTTTAATAAACAAACAAACAAACAAATCCTACATGACTAAAGGCTATTGTCTGCTCTGTATAGCTCACGAAGTTTAGGTAGAAGGTAATTTTCTGTCAATATCAATCTGAAGGTCAGAGCTGGAGAGGAGCTAGTAAGGCTAGTCACAAAGGGAGGGCAGATACGACTGCAAGAGATTGTCACCATGCATAAGCTATCACTGACTCTTTCTAGACTTCAGGCAGTAGATCATAGCATTTTGATGTCTTTTAGATAAAATTATCTCAGGATGCTCCTGCAGTTGCAGATCCAACTATGGACCAAACAATGTCTCAGACATTGCAGCGGAACAGGTTTGGAGTTCATTTATACTGCTGTAAATCCAGCACTTCTACAGTTAAATTTATAGGTATCTCCAGCTTCAGTTCAGTTCTTCAACATTACACCTGCAAGACGAGGGATGTGATCTATCCCTATGACCAGAAACACGATAATGGGCAAAACGAAACACAGTTCTATCCAGCTTAGTAACAGAGGCTCTGGCTTTGCTTCCTGCGCAGGGTGACTGGCCTGTTGATGACGACCCATTTTAACACTGGTAAGCCTCCATTGTGCATCTGGATTGCACCACATCACCCAACAAGATAGCCTACCACCACTGCAGTTTGGGGAATAACCAGTAGCAGGTTGGAGTCTCTTCTGAGGACAGCTGCAGAGACTTCCCACTTTGTGCTTTTTTGAGAGTGAGGTGTTTATACCATATGTAGTAGCAAAACAGATCTGAGAAGCTCCTTCCTCTGGCAGATCTGCTTTACCACCCCTGCCATTGCAAGTGGGCAGCTTTTGGTGGCAACCTAGATAAGTCAGTTTCATTTGGCAGCATCAGTCATTTGATTGATAAAAGTTATGGAGTGGCCCTAACTGAGCAACCGTGAGGAAATCTAGGTAGAGTTCATAACCTCAGTTTTGCTACTGAAGATGGAACCACTTCCTTAGGTTTTGCAATGAGACCATCAAGAAGGCAGACCTCATGTGCAGCAGATGCAGTTCAGTAAGATAATGCAGCTTTGACAGTTAGCACCTTGGACATATACGAAAACCTTAGTCTAGTTTCCCTGCTGAGCCTTGTTGCATTCACAGAATGAAAATAGCCAGTCACTGTTCTGGGTATAGTGAGGGTTTTCACGGGGTTTCTACTGATTAAGCTGAATGAATTTCCATTGCCACCAGGGGAGTGGTGGCAGGTTCCAGGCTGGTGGGAAAATGTTGACCTGTGCACAGGGTATCCTACATGCTGATGCTGGCAAAAAAACATTTCACATTAATTCTGTGGTCCTGATACTCTACCCACTTCAAATAGCATAAATTGAGAGTGATTCTGTGAACTTATGTTTCTGTAGAATAGAGGAGAAGGGAGATACTTGCTTAAATTCCCTTTTAAATATTGCATCAGGAGTCCAATGCAGCATGGTACAGAGAATGGACCCTTCATTAGGAAGTCCTTTATTTGACTAATTGCATGTCTGAAATAAATTCCTTGTCTAATCCACTGTCAAGCAAGTGGAAAAGGTTTCCCTTCTGCATCCAAATGAAAAAGCTTAATAAGCTGTTTAAGTCAGACCTGTAGATTCAAGCTGTGGTAGCTGGGGAGGACAACGACTCAGTCCCAGTGGTACTTTGCAAAATGAGGACTATTACATAACTCCAGGTCTGAGTTTTCTTGCATTGACACTGCTTTTGCCCCACAATTGCTCCATTCATTTCCACTGAGACTTTAAGGAAACCAGCATTGAAGGTTGAGCGTTCCTATCAAGTCTCCTGACTGCTATTAGGAAGGACCCACATAACTGTTTTCTGGGTGTAAATCAGCATTGTGTTGTAAGAGAAGTACCATCAGCAAAACTTGAAGTACTTTTACATTGACATATTCTAGTCTGTCATGGTCAATTTCTCCACTTCAAAGCCTGACAGCGACAAAATTGTTTAGAAGGCTATTACCTTGCTTACTGCAGCAACCATTAAATTGGAGACTGATTCTTTAAATGTGTTTTTGGGGAACATATGCAGGAACCTTTATTGTGAAGTTTGAATAAATTTGTTACTCAAACCCATTCATAAACTGTTTTCATCTTCCAGTCTCCTTCCAGGCCCCCACCGAGCACTTAGATCTATTTAATTTTTAAGGATGATTCAATTTTAAAAATAAATCTAGAATGTGAGCAGCTTCCAGCATGTGTCAGGAAGAGATAAGTCACCCAAAGCTATGATCACCCACCAGGGTGCCCTAAATGGAATCAAACTCATGTCTACACAGTCCTTATTAGGATCTTTCTCTCCCTCTCCTTTTCTCTCTCACTTCCTTTTGGCATTTGCTCTGTAAACTGAATACCACCTGAGCCAGCATCTTGATCCTCACCAGTCATTGTGGAGTTCAAATCAAGTTCAAGTGTTCTAATTAAAATGTGCCCTTCCTCTCTATCATTAGATAGCTGCAAACAGATGACTGGAGCTTCCTGACTGGGAAAGGTTGGTCAATGGCCTTATATCCAAGGGGTGAAACATCTCCACTGGGACACAAATCTTAATTCAAGTGGTCTGTGTAAGGACATCTATTAAGTTGGAGCGGTAGCAGCTGTGTTAAGACTTTAACTCTTGTCACTGTGGTCTTGTGGGAAAGGATTTTGTCCTCCAAAGTTGGTGCATGGATCTCTGACTCCCTGTTCAGACCTGGTGTATGTGACTGGCTCTTTGCCTTCAAGCACCCAGGAAGGTGAGCACACATTAAATATTTCTCTTCCCACTGGAACAGTACTTGGAGCTGAAGGCAAAGAAGGAAGAGAAGATCTGTGCGCATCTGACTTTCTGCTGCAGCTGCTAAAAGAAAGAACTGGGGTCATCCTAAAGTGAAAAACAGGCCTTCTTTTCAGAAATGTGCCATCCCCCAGTCATACTACACATTTGCTGTCCAGAAGCAATGATTCATTACATTTCTTGCACTTTTCTTTCTTTAAAAGAATGTGACAGCAGTCTCTGCGGTCCCAGGTTTGCCTTAGAATGAAAACATATTCCCTTGAAAAATGAAAGACAAATATTTGAAACCTTCTCTGTTCATTATTTTAAGTGAAAACTCAATACAGTTCTGCCACTGGCAGTGTTTTCCCTAGCACATTTTTGAGGAAACTATGGTTATGCTGAGCCTTTGAGACACTCAGAGTCCGCTTCGTGTTGAGTTTATGCTGTTCGTATTTTCTCATTGCTTCCTTTTCCAGAGAAGAGATGAACACAAACCTGCCTTACAGATGGGGGCAAATTCTAGCCCAAGTCCCTCTCAAACTTTAAACTAGAAAATACAGAGATCTGGTGCCAATAGAAAGAAAATTCCAGAAGTATCTGGATAGCTTTAATTTCAGAACTGATTTTTCTATTTGCCCTTTAACTCATGCAACACAATCTCCCCCATGGTAAATATGCCAAGAACAATTAAAGATCTCTTGAGTTCCAAGTCTGTGCTGTTACAAGTTTGCAGGAAGCAACACATCTTCAACTGCCATTTCTGAACGAGGGAAGGGCAATCTTGCAGGGTGCTCAGCAGGAAATCACTTAGTATCTCCCCTTCCCAAGGGACAGTCAAATTCCTTGGGAGTCTCATTCATTTCTCCCCTGAAAGCACATGTAGTTAGATACTTGCATAGGCTGTGTCCACCTAAGCAGTCCCTGCTGGCAGAAGTTGGGGCTAATCCTGAAAGCAACAACTCAGCTCTCCTCTGCCCTTCATCTTTGTCTTTGTTTCTTATGTCAACACAAGAAGTGCAATGATCTACCAAATAAATATTGCTTTCCTGATACAGTGCATGGCAGATTGGCTGTGTTTCCTTTGGGAATAGGGCTCCCTGAAAGGGATGTGGAAGAACATTTCCCTGTGGAGGTTTCTCTTCCAGTTGCTGATAGAACCCATCACTAGAGAACCAGAGGCTTATTTGCCTACAAGTATTTTTATTGCATCAGTAACATTGCTGAGGCTGTGATGAAAGGATATGGGCCAGTCAAGGTTTGTAGGGAAAGATAACATCTTTTATTAAAGTAGCTAATACTGTTGGAAAAACCAGACACACTTTTGGAAGCAATATTATCCTTTATTATCTCACTGTTTCCCCTCCCCTGTGACCCCCTACCATCCTTCATCTGAAACAATAAATACTTATAAAGTGGAAGGAAACTTGACCCTCTGGGGCAGGTAAGAGACAAAGGCTTGTGTCTGACTCCTGATTCCAATACCTCTGCCACTGGTATTGGTAAGAAATCTCCTGATGCTCAAGGGCTTTGCATGGCCCCAGACTGCCCTGCCACTCTGTGCCAGAAACAACAATAAGAAAAGCCTCTTGCAGCGGTGTCGGTAATGAGCATTTCTGATTAGGGTCCCCAGGCTGGCCTCTTTGTGCCCCTCTGTCAGCACTTCATGGGTCAGCGAGAGCCCATTGGCAGCTGGAAGTTATAGGCTTGTAATGTGCTTTAGCGTGCAGTGAAGAGATCTCCTTTGCCAAATAGCCTCAAGAGGTTAGAGGAACATTTGTCAAAAGCTACTTTACCTAAAAATACCTCACGCTGCCTGGAGGCAGGGAGATGGACCAAAGCATGGAAATGTCATCTCCTTCTGCAGGAGACCATTTTAATTTCAGGACTGTCCAATTGCCTGCCACATCTCTATGGGGCAGTGTCAGCTCTGCAGTCTTGCTCTGCCAATCTGACATGGAGACCAAAAAGCTAACTTCAGTGTTCTGTGAACTTGAAGCCGCATGCTTTCCACCTGGCTGTCCTGCAGGGAAAAGAATTTCTGAGAAGAGCAGCCATGTGTAGCCTAACAAAAGCATTTGGCTGGTCTTGCTATGACACCACCTAAGTGAGGCATATCTAGCTCTGGGTGATGTAGCAAAAAATTCCTTTCTCAGACATATAGAGGAAGGAGAAGATTTCTTCATAGATCATGGTAGCCTTACTCTTGAACAATTGCCAGCAGGTTTTCAGAAGCAGGTCCCAGAGCAGCACCTTATCTAAGGTGGCTATGACTGGAGGAGGGACAAGAGGATCATAAAACAGATTTTAATAACACTTTCACATGCCACCAGAAGAAGATAGTAGAGAACAGGCCTTAAGTGATTTGCTTCAACTAGGAATAACACCTACCAGAGATGGTGCAGTCTGGGGTGACAACTGATTGTGAATGGGTGTGCATACAGTTTAAATTAAATAAGGATGTCGAGAAAGGGAAAGAGTTTTGTCTCATGTTGTTGGGGACAGAGATGCTGCCAAAGCTGTCCAGAGCATAGTTTCAGCTGCCTAAATGACTATATGCCATGTTATCCCCATGTTATTTCATACAGCAGTAATCAGTTCCATACTCTGTTGTTTGCCAGGTCAGAAATGGCCCAAGAACTCTAGTTAAATCAGGGAATATTGAGTCATTGTAGGACCTAGAGACAGCAGATATACATAAAGACAGGCTATCTGACTCTTGTTAGTAAGTGAAGCTGGCCATCACCCTAAGGTTTTCGTTCTCTAGAGTGTATCTTGAGCTAGCTGGAAACCTTTCGGGTTTCTAGTTGGTTCGAAGCAAGGAAGGATGGAAGGAAAAGAATGAGGGATGGAGGGGTTGTGAAAACATGTCAGCTTAAACAGAAACTCATTCTCAGTAGTGTCAGAGTCTCTTTTTAGCTCTTGTTCTGATTCATATCAGCTTTTTATTATTATATTACAATTCTAGATTAATTTCATATTAGTGTTTTAGGTTATTTAAGCTGTGCAGTGTTTTACAGAAAATAAACTTAGCTACCTACTCTCTCAGGATGTTATTGTTCCCCTAAGTTCTTTCAGTCACTGGATTTAATTTCTTTCAAGTTAACTTAAACATCCAGCCTTCTAGGGCAGTAAGTATAGAACAGCTTTTTTTTCTGCCTAGAGAGTGCCTAGGCACTCTTCACACTGTAAAACATAGGTCCTATCTGGTCCTTCAGTTGTAAAGTTTCATAGTGCACTTTGTGAAGAAGATGGGTTTTACTGAGGCCTGTCATCTTGTCCTGCAGATCCCTGGGGGAGAGCAGATGTTGTTTGTGAAATAATTTTGAAAGGCTTTTGCATGAGGGTAATCCACAAGATAAAAGTAATGAAAGAAAAAAGGGAGAAATTTAAAATGAATCAGATGGACCATTTTTCAAGCTGCAAAACTAATTTCCTATAATATTGTTAGACCAAAAAAACCCCACCAAAAACCCCAAACAAAAAACAAACCAAAAAAAAACAAAAACAAAAAACCAAGATCCTAAAATGATTTCTGTTCTCTATAGATAACCATCATATCCAAAGTTGTAAATAATAAATGATAAATTTGTTTTAAAGAGTTATTAAAACCTCTGCTTTCATGGTTCAGAGAGGCTAATCTTTAATAGGATGTGTAAAAGACTTTCTTAAAAGTAGAAAAGTTCATTATCTCCTGCTTTGGAGAATACATTTCCCAAATGCACTGGTGCCTGCTAACTGTTGTGAAGAACCAAGGAGCTATATTACGCAATTTTTTTTTTCTAGAGCACTGTCTTGTTCACAGTCTCTAAAACTAAGTACACATTGAGATAAAATATTTGGCAATATTTTAGAAAGAGTGGGTACATCTGCAGATAAAAATATCCTGAATTTCATTGAAGGAGAAGTAAAGATCTCTCTTATATGGCTGTGACTCCACAGTAGATAATTCAATATCTTAATTTAAAGAAATTTGTATAAAGCAAAATGCTTCCTATAAGACTCACAGATGGTCTATATATCTGCAGAGCCCTGTGGCAATCTATCTCTCCAGTATAAAGGTAGAGCAATTGCAGTACAAACAATTTAATATTAGATTACTGCTGGCTGAAGTGAAATTTCTTTTTTTGTGTGTGACATATCCCAAAGTATCAGATAACTCAAAGACTAATTCCTTTCCATGGGCTTTGACCCCGTAAAAACTGTGATCGAAATGACCCACAGGATGTTCTAGCCTATTCTCCATGCCAACACTGTGTGCCCCCTGTCACAAAGCTGATATGTTGGTAGGCCTTTTATTATTTTACATTATCTCTAATGTCATCTGACTGGTCTAATTGGAGTTGACTGGATCTCTGATGTATTGGGACTACACATCTCTGTCTTCACACCTCTGTTGGCTACAGTAGCTGCTAAAAAGAGCCCTAGGGACAACTGACATTCTTGACTGCCAGCCCAAATGTGTCAGCTGGAAGGAAGACTATTTCCCAAATGACATTCTCTCCCTCATGGAGCTTTTGGCAGTCACCCCACTACCATCTCCAGTCAAGAACATCTGGCTGTCAGATCAGATAGAGATAGAGCTCTCATTGACCCCTGATCCTGGCTACCCTGTCCCTACCCCTAAAGAGGAACTGACATTGTATACTGAAGCAGCCAGTGCCCCCATGCTGGTTCCCACGACCATCCTTTCACCTGGTGCTGCCTAGCCTCAGGCTGACAGCCCTCCTTACAAGGCCTGAAAGGGGCACAAAACCACCCATGAGGCAACATCCTTTCCAGGATGCTCCTGCATCCCATCCCTGCATGTTGGTTGGAGTTATAGCCAGCCACTTGTGCTGCAAGTTGCCCTGTGTGGCAGCCAGGTTATCCCTGGGGATCTCATCCTGGCCCAGGCACTGGCAGATTTAACATGCTGTAGTGGAAAGGTGACACTGGGTCAAACTCTGCTGTTAGTGATGTTGGCAAAAAGCCAGAGCAACTGGACTCAAGTCACAGGAGTCTGTTCCGGAATGACTAGGAAGTTGCATTTGAACTCCTGGACTTGTGTCCATACCACAGAGAAGCTTCAGGCTTTGTATTCCCATCCAGGAATACAAGAGACAAAGGAATTAATGTCACTTTCCAGGTGGCTAACAGAAAGTAAAAACCCCTAGAATATCTTAGCTTTCAGCCAAATTGCATTTAAGCTATTAAGCACGAGAGGAAAATTTAAAAAAAAAAATAAAAAAAAAAATTAGTCTAATTAGAGTCCCTAGCCATGGAGTTTCCTCCAAAGCCCTTTACATTGCACACTGAGGGTTTTATGCACCCCACACCCCACACCCCTTCTCTTTGCCTTCATTAAAATTGGAGTCCATCTGCTCTCTCCAGCCTTCTGCAGCTTGGGGAATCTCACATCACTCCTGTCTCAGTTAGAGATGAGCCTGANACTACAATAAGCAAGCAGAGAGTGAAAGTTTCTTCACAGAAGTGTAGCTCATGGTGAAGGCATCAGCTCTCCTACACTGCAGGGCAGCCTCTCTGCTGCCTCTCCTGCCTGCACTGCCTGGGACACAGAGACCAAGAGACAAGCAGCCATCTCTGGGAGACAGACAGAAAAGCCAAAGGAAGGTTGAATGTATGACCCAAGTTCCCAACATGAGGGCTAGAGATAGGCCAGAGAGACAATGCCTTCCCTAGTTCCACCAGAGACTATGCGCCTGGGGCATCATGGCCTCCTTAAGACCTCTGCTTCTGGATGTCCACCTTCTTCCCACTCTGCTAGGCCCTTCCCTTGAGAGGGGCATGGAAGCAACCCAAAGAAGGAATGAGTCTGAGAAATTGCTGTGAAGCAGATGTCTGGGAATCATTACGAGAACACTCTCAATCTTCCCAGAGCAGCTGAAATCTTTACTGCCAACAGTACTTGGCTGCCAGTCTCCCATTGCTGTATATGTGACGATAATGGTCTTTGCTACTTCTTCACACGTTCTCCTCCTCTCTGTGGGGGTGGGCTCTCCTTGGCAACCACAAAACTCTTATTATATGTAAGGAGTAGTTGGTAGCAAGGACTGTGATTGAAGAGAAGAGGGAAAGAGGATATGGTCTCTCCTCAAGCTAATAATCACCAGTGAGGGGCCCCTGCTGCAGCATGCTATGTTCTTTACATAGCTACTCTGGGTGCCTTTAACACTTGCCTATTAACAAGCACTGAGCTTTGATAGGGAGTAAAGGGTCAGAAGCATCCAGTGCTTATGGGAAAAAAACAATAAGCTTCTTTCTTTGTGGTAGCACTGGCCAAAATCTATTGTCTCGGTACCTGGCACAAAAGTCTAAAAGGCAGGTGGCCTCTACCATGGTCCATCACTTATCTTTGCAAGTTCACAGAGACACTTCTGAAGATGAGGTTTTTGCATCTAGAGAAGGTACAAAGCCACAAGTACCTTCCTTTGCAGAGGACGGGGAGCTATTCTGACTCCCACAGATAAATTCAAGATACGGATGTTCTAAGTTTGCCATTTTCTTGGATTAAAAAACCCCAGGGTTTTCCAGGAACTTTCAATGCTCGTACAGGTCTGTTGAGCACATGTGATAGCTCTAACAACAGTCCTACTGAATTTATAGAAAATTATTATCAGAGCTACTGAGGAGAAACCTGGCAGCTCCTCTCATCTCACTGGCAAACAACAAGATGAGACCAAACCAGCAAGACCTGAAATCTCTTTCTACAGTGGCCCTTTCCCTGGTTCATTGGTGTGGTGTTCTGCATGGATTTAAATTTATCAACCACTTAGGCTTGCATACTGGGCCCCTACCTTCTTGTGGGATGCAAGATTGCTGGATTTAGGCAGACTCTAGCATGAGTAGAAGACAAGTGATCCTTCCATTGACTTACTCAGAAATGAGAAGCAGGCAAAAGCAGACCTGCATGAGCCAAGAAATATTTCTCTGTAAATCTCTCTGTGCCTTTTTGGTGGGATTAGTAATAAGATAGAACTGTTTTGCAACACGAATGCTCATGTAATCCTTTAGTCCTCTTTCAAGCAGAGGAAACATGCAGGCAGCTTCATTACCCACAGAGAAAAGCAGGCTCGATGCAATTTCTGGACTTCTCTCAGATCAAAATGGTGCAGAGTAGCAAACCGCTAAACCATGTGCCAAAGCCTTTCCTAAAGAAAGATTTATTATAACAAGATTTCATTCTCAGAGGCCTTTCATATTCTTTGTACTACAAAGTCATGAGCTGGAGAAGATAGCAGTAGCCATTTGAGCACAGCATTCCAGGACTAGATCTGCCTTCACATAGAGAAAGACTTAGAAACTGAGGTTAAAAGTCTGGCTTAAGCCAACTGCCTCTCCCAGATACTGAGCTACATGGTCAAATACCTACCATGCATAGTGCTTCTTTCTCCCACAACCCCTCCTTTTCCCTTGCTAAGCCCATCCTTGCTGTTTTCTAGCTAGATTCAGAGCAGAGTATCTTTGCTTTAAAGACTGGGGAAAAAAACAAAGCAAAACAAAAAACGTAGGCTTTACTAAAACNCTAATTAGAGTCCCTAGCCATGGAGTTTCCTCCAAAGCCCTTTACATTGCACACTGAGGGTTTTATGCACCCCACACCCCACACCCCTTCTCTTTGCCTTCATTAAAATTGGAGTCCATCTGCTCTCTCCAGCCTTCTGCAGCTTGGGGAATCTCACATCACTCCTGTCTCNCGTAGGCTTTACTAAAACCATGGGACCGACTCAGTTGTTTGTCTTGCCCCAGTGCTTGCATTTAAGGAGGGACCTAAGCCTTTTAATGACGGAAGTGCTGTTTGGAGCACCATTTTTGTTGAGTTTCTTTTGTAGAAACACGCACACGCGCAAAAAAACCTCAATCGATGAACATTCCATGGGAAATTTTTCATATATGAGAAAAGAGTGAATTAACTGACCAAAAGTCAGACCATTGCTGCTCTGAAAAACTGTCATGAAGCCTTGTGTCATTCCTCTTTCATGGGCTGAGATGCATGGGTGGACCACGTCCCTTAGAGTGCAAGGCAGTGTGGGCTCCCAGCCTCATCAGAGAAGCTGCACATCCAAACATGAGCAAACATGAGTGCATCAAAATGTGGTGGTGTCAAAGGAAAGACAGGTGGGTCACAAGTGCTAGCAATGATACATCTATGATTTTGTCTTCACATGAATATATTTGGTTTTTGCTGGAACATGGAGTGACACAGTACAATCCAGGAGCGGGAAGTAATCTGCATCTAGATGTCTATGTTTTCCTATTGTTTGTCAAAACTCATTTCCCTTTTCTAGCTGCCTAGACCTAAATAAAGCACGCTTTAAAATACAGACAATGTGTATTGCACATGTTGAAGTTGTGTTAGATCATTACATGTGGTTCTGCTGCAGAAGCAGTGAAACTGCCTGTATCCCCAGGGGTCGTTCCCAGTTCTTGCTCCTCCCTCTCCACCACCTCTCATTTCTCCTGCACTGATATGCATTGCTGCACAGAAAGGCAAATAAGTGCATACAAAGAACAGGAAAGGAGAAATAAAGCCAGCGGAACACATTGGTGCACTGAGCTGCCTGACAATCCTTCTGGGGGCTCTAAATCTTTTGTTCCAAGTAAGGGCTTTCTTTAAATGACAATGTCTAAGTTGGTTATCTAATACATAGGTGTAAAAGTCTTAGCAAGAACATATATGGTATAAAAGGCAATTCCTGCATCCCCCAGGAATGCAAGTAACAGCTGTTTTTGCAGGGCTCAGTGTCACCACGTGAGTCATAAGACTCCTCTCCTAAGAAGCACTAAAGAAAGCTCTTTTTTACTCAGTGAAAGAAGTGCCAGAAATATAGTTTCCTGATATACCCAACATATGTTCAGGCCAAAAGGTCATGCTCACTGACTTGTCCCTCTCAACATTGAGGTAGTTTGAGAGGGTCCCAGGTTCCCTTAAGAAAACTACACAGACCAAGACCCATCCCAGGGGATGGACCTGGTCATCTCGGGAACGTTGTAATATTGTTATTCTATTCCACTTTCTGGTATCACAGCTTGTAAGCCAGTATTTGGCTTGTAAGGCCAATATTGCTCTCTTCTCTTCCTTTCTCCTCTCCTCCCCTTCACATCTCTCTCTGGGAAGCACGCGCATTCCTTCTAATCTCATGGTTTGTGTGTGGAAGATGGTTTCTAGCTGGCAG
>VWYK01097005.1:0-21645 GCA_013399775.1 Semnornis frantzii
TGTTTTGCTTTGATCCCGGTTGTGCTCATTCCTCTGAAGGCAGGTTGCAGGTGGCATCCTTGGCCCTTCGGATAAACTTTTCATGTAGACTGTGAAACTTTGGCCCACAATCAGCACCTAGCACAGCTTGGATTGCTCACATGTCCAGTTAATACAGAATGTTTCCTTACAACTTTACTCTTCAACTGCATCATTTGCTCTGTTGACAGTGGGTCAAAAACTTGTCCAGGTAGATGACATCAGTTGTTCTTCCTTTGTCCGTCAATGCTGTTACCGCATCATAGCGGGCCACCATGATTATCAGGCAGGATTTGGCCTTGGTGAAGCTGTGTTGGGTGCCACCAATCACATCTTCATTTTTCATGTGCCTTCACATAGTTTCCAGGAGGTTCTGCTCCATGATCTGGCTAGGCACACATGCCTCTCAAAAGGAAGTCACCTACTACTGTCACCCGCTGCTTTTTCTTAGTTGCACCAGTTGCTATACAGGGAGCAGACTGGGCCATCTTACCCATCTCTAAGCATCTCGTAATACAATAATTAGTTACATTACATGAGGTAAAGGTTCCCCAAGATCATGAAGCTCCAGGGACAATGCATGCGAAGGACTTCAGCACCTAACACTGCGGAACTCTAAATGTACACATTAGAGTGTACATACTAATAGTATCAATCCACTCTTATTTATTTCTGTTTTCAGTTTTCAAGAAATGGAGCTATTCAGTCAGTTATTGAGATTAATTAAAACCTCACAGATGCAATTTTTCAGACTCTGGAGAAACAAACAAATAATGAAAAAACTACCATTGTAAACCTTTCCATATTGGGATGACTGAAGCATATTTTTTTTAAGTGTAGACTGGCAGAACTTTCCTAATGTATGCCTGCATACATGGATAGCCAGTCTTCTTCAACATGTGTCTGACACATGTGCATTGTCACTTGCCAAAGCCATCTGTAAGACATCAGCTCATCTCCTGTGCCTTAGAATGGAAGTTCTAAAATGTCATTTTGTTTCTGTTTAATTCTACCGGGCATAAAATCCCTAACAATTTGGTCTCTGGATCCCCTTAGCCAGCAATGCATTCTCACTTTCCTGAAGTAGACATTGTGTGACTGTCTTTGGTTTTACCTGAACAGGTAATGTCCTGTAGTTAGGTGTGTCAGTGTCAGTTCTTCCCATTTCTTGAGTGCAATTAAAATATTGTGTTATGAAAACAATTAGGCAAGAGTTAAATTAGAGGAAGGAAATTTTTTTATCCAGCTGCAACTTCCTGTAAAATTCCAGGAAGGAAACGTGATTTTTCAAGTTGGAATTCAGTCATTAAATCTACCTAATTACTGCTTAGGTAACATGGGATTTTTAATACCTATAGATTTGGGACCTCATTAGAAATGCAATGTGAACATTGCTAGTAAATAACACAGTACCTCTGAAATTATGTGAGAAAGGTTGATTTGTGAATCAGGGAGGTGAGAGTGCTGCAGAATGAATTACACACCCTTATTTCCTTGAGACTCTAGTTTTGTCTTGTGTAACTCCATATACAAATACTTATCAGACCTGATTCTCATTCATTTGTGATCTAGTTAGTCTATTATTCTAGGAAGGGCAGCTGGCAGCTTTGGAGTCCATTACTTGGACAACAGAGAAAGAGACCCTGCTAGCTGCCACATCAAAATTTGATTGGGAAACCAAAACCTGACATCCTATCTTTGCTGATAAATTGCACATTTCAGAAGGCAAATGTCCAACTTTCTTGCTCTGATTATTTGTTTCAGTTATTTGCCCTTTTACTTGATTTTCCTTCAATGATATATGATACTGAAAGCAACACTTTTGCTTTCACAAAGCAAAAAAATAGTCACAGTGCAGATAATTAATCTATTTTATCACCCTCAACATGAGGAGAAATTTTGTGAGGGTGATGGAGCACTGGAACAGGCTGCACAGAGAGGCTGTGAAGTCGTCTTCTCTGCAGACTTTCAAAACCCACCTGGATGCAGTTCTGTGTAGTCTGTCCTAGATGACCCTGCTTTGGCAAGAGGGTTAAACTAGATGATCTCTAGAGGTCTCTTCTAGCACCTAACATTCTGTGATTCTATGATTGTAAAAAGCTGAAAGCTGGTCAGTGAACCGATATTCTAATAAAATATTAGTAAGGAAAATGTGATTACCCGAAACATTCATTCAAACTCTTAATAAATCCCCATACCAAGAACAGTCTTCTTCAGATAGAATTTTCAGTCGTTAGTGAAGTTTCACTTGTACATTTAATACCTCAGGTCCTCATTCACTTTAGCAGATCCCCGTGGTTTCCCACATAGCTATGGCAGATGTAACTGCAAACTCAGTTCAGAAACTTATTTGCAAAAAAGGCTCCAGAAGAATTTTCCTGGAAAGCAGTGATATAAGAACGAGGAGAAAACTCCTTTGGTATATTGAGAAAGAAAACAAGTGTAAGGGTTCAATTCCCCATCTCATCCTGTTTTCCTGCCTTCATCTTCAGCTGTGCTACAGGAGTGAAAGTTTCTCACCCTTCCTTGTGTAGTTACATAGACTCTCACTCTGTGGAATTTGCTGTGTTTTGCTATGTATGAGATAACTTCTCAAGGGGACCTTTGTCTTCACCTTGCTGATGTTTTGTGCTCCTATGTTGAGCTTCTCCATGCATGTCTAAAGGTAATAAAAGCATAGCTTCCAAAGACCTGAACTTCCTGGGTCAAGTGAATCAAGTGAAATAATTGGATTTATCATTCTGTTTTCTTATTTGTTTGCCAGAAAAAGTGGAGCATACAGGCATATAGAGGCCTCGTATTCTCCACCTATGTGTCATTTTACATTATTGTGAACTTTTAAATTAAAATGCAAAACAGCTTTTACAAATAAATCCAAGTCAGTTGTGTGACTGTACAGCAGGCTTCTTCAGTCTTTTGAAAGTTCGTCCCTATTCTGCCTGTTAAATTACCTTTGCCTGAAAATGTTTTACTGGTGAATATTCTCACATGACTAAGTGCTTCTCTTACCCTTCCAGAGTCTTCCAGAGTGATGGGAAAATAACAGATATTTGCCCTGGATTGTGAAAAGACTTAAATTTGTAGCAATCTGGTGTTAGTGAGGTTGAATGCAGTGCTTACATTTCATGAAAATTCCCATTTCTCATAAACACTGAATTCCACTTATAAATTCAGAGAAGATCTCCTTCTGATACTTTGCTTTGGTTTGGGCTACCACATTTAAAATTTTATGAAGCGTGAGGTACTGACAGCAGTGGTAGAATAAATTCTGTCTTGCCAGCTCTGTAAGCACCTGATACTGCTACCATAGATGCATGTATATGTGCTCCACCCTGGAGTCTACCTGGAGGGTTTGTCAATGGTACGAAATTTTTACCAAAAGGAAACATCACACTTTATGCAGCATGCCATAGTCAGTTTGAAGGCAGTGTCCTGTTGTATGAACTCCTGCCTTTGTGCTGCTGATTTACTCTTGTGTTTATCTTTTTCTGCTGAATAATGTCTTTAAAGTAGTAGATTGAACTATTACTACATTGACAATGTGAACCCTGCTAAGTCGTGCCCTTCCTTCCTGCAGGGAGGACAGTGCTGTCTACCTGTCAGGCCTGGGGACCGTGGGGCTGGAGGTGTATGAACAGGTGCCAAAGTTGGATGCGGTGATTTTCCCTGCAGGAGGTCACTGTGGCTTGCTGGCAGGGTCGGCTGCTGCACTCAAACATCTCAACCCACATATTTCTGTAATTGTAAGTTTCCTTTCACCTGCAAAGTTGTATTTTGACAGCTTTCACCACAGATGTTTTCAAAAGACACTGTTATCCAGTGATGCACTGGCAGAGACTGCATATGCTGGGGACTAGTATTATCTGTCCCCTCGTGGGGAGAAAATACATGGAGAACCTGAGAAGCCTCCTGTCCCTTGGCTGCTTAGCTGGGTTCAAGAAAAAATATGGGAAGGCTCTTCCAAAGCATATGAAATCCAGTTCTGTGCTTTGAAATAATTTCTTATGTAAAGTTTGCACCTAAGTAAGCCACAGGATTAATTTAGTGATAGCACAATTACTTTGCAATTTGAATTTAATTGTTAATTGTAAGAAGAAAATTTTGTGTATCTTGTTTGGTATTCACTTTGGCAGTGACTTCTGTTATAAGTGGATCAATACAAAAGTCACAACATTTGTATACTTGTCTTCTGCAGGGAGTTGAATCAGAAAGTTTCCCTGTATTGCAGCAGTCCTTAAAGGCTGGCCACCCCACTGAAGATCAGGCTTGCAGCAATCATCATTTTTATGGAGGTAAGAAAATGGATTATTCTTTTGGAAGTAAATTAAAGGCTTTCATTGATATCTCCAACCATATTCTCATTCAGTTCAAACATACTTTAAATGAAACCTCTAAAGAGCCAGAATTTAAATGATGCTGCAAGAATAAAGTCTGAGACTTTTCCTGCAAATGTGCAGCCTGGCGTGCATGTGAAAAGTTCAAGTGGACATTCAGAAATATAAGAATATTTATGTGACTATTGTGCTCATAACTAATGAGGTCAATGGGAAAACTCTGATGTAGAAGACTAATCTGTGAAAAGGCAGACAAATGTAGTGCTCATGAAAGTGTTCTCAGAACGATGGTGCTTGTAAACAGCACAGTTGTTTACATATCCTTTGCTCACAAAACCTCAGCTGATAAGTAGTTTAAGAATATTCTGATTATCTGAAGTTCAAATCTCTGGAAGCTTTGGGTTAAATGGGAGTTTCATAAACAAGCAGCTTCTTACTCTCTTGGTAAGCTTTGTCTGTCTCTGTACTCATTTGTTAACTGTCCTGCTGCAGCTGACAAGCCCAATGCCAGGTTGGGTTCTTCTTTTCTCCAATGAAAAGTGCCTGGCTGCAAGGTCACACTCGTGGTGTGACTGGGTCAGTGAAGAATCACAATTTTCTGAACTGTAAAATCTTCCTGAGAGATTTGGTCTTTCATTACTAAACACATTTTTGTTGTATGAAATATCAAGCAACTTGAGATCACGTAACGGCATGTGTGCTGTACTCAAGGGCACAAAACAGTCAGGACTGTAAAAACTGTTGAATTCTCTGGAGCAGCAAGCTTCATATTTTGTCTTTTGAAATCTGCAGATGTGAGTGGGCTTTGCTTTGGCAGTAATTCTTTGCAGCTGACTGGGAAACTTGTGGATAAAGTTGTTGCTGTGAGGTAAGAGAGAAAAAAAAAGAATTATATGAATAATACTGGGAGAACATTGTTGTATATGAAAAAGATGCTGTACCATTAGGGTATGGTGGTTCTTCATGTGTGATGGAGAGCAGGTTGGCAGGACTTGCAGTCAAACACACACTGTGAGAGAGCATGGTGGCAGTGGGGTGCCTTTCCTTCAAAGAGGGGTACTGAAGGCCTTCAACCCAAGCCCATATATCTCACTCATTTGGCCAAAACTTCGCCTGCTGCTAGTACCTAGCAATCCTCTGGGTGTAAAACTTCTCCTTGTTGCAGTCTTCGACACATGAAGGCAGCTTTTGGGAAAAGTCTTCTAAACTTTCAGTGAAAGCCCAAATTTGCAGAATATACTTTCCACTAGGATTTAGCCAGCAGAATGGTTCTCGCAACAAGTGCCATCCTGTCTTTCAATTACTAACAAGACTAAGATGCCCATTCACCCACACCAGCACAGCTTGCTATAACACTGCCTTGGGTTTTTTGTGTACCCAGGAGGATAGAAGGAATCCCTTTCTATTGTCTTCTGCTTTCGGTAGCTCTTTCACTTTATTTTGACACAACTCTCTCCCTTCAGGGAGGAGGACATCCTCATCTCAATACTGAGATTGCTGGAGTATGAGCGAGCCACAGTTGATGCAGAAGGGGCCATTGGACTTGCAGCACTGGTTGCAGGAAAGCTGCCTGAGTTGAAGGCTAAAAGGTATGGCAACTGTTAGAAACAGGGAAAAAAACATATGGGCTTGAGTGCCTTGGTCCCAGGAAACTGAGAGAAATTACTTGTTTTGTGAGTGACCAGGCAGTTCCTGTGGCATTTAATCCAAGCTAAAGAGACTACTCACGGGCCAGAAAAACATGTTGAACATGACAGATGTCAGCCAGGAGACCAGAAAAATCTTGCAATTTTCCTGTATTAAAAAATGGTTAGGGAAAAGGAAGTTATGCACAGCTCCCTAAGACATGGTCACATCTGTCAGGAGAGCATCCTGCTCTTGTCAGCCTCTTGTCTTCTTTCGTTCCAGCTGTGGAAATTAGCCCTGTCTGTGGTGGGACAGGACCTACACTGTCTTCTGTAGTCACTAAGTGACATCTGCCTCCCAGCCCTAAGAACTCCTGTCCAGAGAGCCAATTGGATTACCCTTGTCCTTAGTGTTAAACGCGGCTAAGTGCCTTCCTTCCTCTGGGCAAGTACCAGAGTACTCAGTACTTAAGTGGATTGAGCCTCGGCTCAGGACATAGCTCAGAATATATTTAAACATATGTACACTTGAGACAAAATTAAACTTCCAATGCACAGCATTGTATGCTAAAATACTACTGAATTCTTCAGAAGAGGCTGGCAGAGTACATGCAGAGCAGCAATCAATTTCAATTCAGTACAACTGAAATAAATGGGAAAATGTTTGAGTTTAAAGAGATAAAGTTTGGCTCTGCAGAGAGAGATTATTACAGAATAATCATGTGGCTCTTCACTTGCTCTTCAAACATTTCTGCACTCACTTTGCAGGGCTGAAATCGATTTAATGAATGGTTATAGAGAGCTTTGAACATCCATGTTAATTCATCATCATTAGGCTAAGACTCAGGGCTTCCAGGGAAAAAATGATGTCACATTTTAGAAATTTGAAATGGAACAAGGCTATCTCCAACAAACCTAAAATCTCCAGGAAATACAAAATGAAAACAAGGTTTTAGACCAAGTAATGCATCCAGCTTCTAAGCTCCCTGTGCCTGCCCACAGCTGATAGTAGAGCCAGGAACTCCTCTGACAAGTAATACATATTTGTTGAAGGGTGGTCCCAACAGCTCTTAAGCTGATATTGAATACATGTCTGTGATTTATGGTTCCTTTGTACAGACAAGTGTAAGAAAAAGTCCTATTTTTCTCTCTGTTTTCAGAGTGGCAATTGTTATATGCAGTGGAAACTTGGAGTTACATTTGCTGCAACAGTGCATAGCTCGTGCCCTGACCCTTGATAACAGAGTGTGCAGATTTTCCCTTGTGCTTTCAGACTGCCCAGGAGACATTTCAAAGCTACTGGAGATTTTGGCTCGGGAAGAAGCAAGGTAAATCAGACTATCCATGGGGAAATAAAATCACAGAATAGCATGGAGATTGTTTAAGATTTAGACATGTTTCCCAATTTTCTTTGAAGGCAAGTCTGTAAGTAACTAATCAAAGCAATTTTTCTTTTTATAGTTCAGAAAAAACTTTTATTTCCCTCATGTTTTGTCCTAATTTGAAAGTACCTTTGCACAATAGAATTGTCTAATACAGAAAGCAGCAAAAATGTCTACTGTCCAGACATTTACAGAAACTATTTAACAACAATAAACAATTGTTGTGATCTCTAATTTATCCCTTGTTTGATCTAGAGTTTTGGATATCAAACAAGAACGCACATTTGTGACATCTGAGCTCTTCACTGTTGAGGTAAGATGAGATGCAATTCCAGTTTCTCTACCAGTATTGACCTCCCCTAGTTCATTCTGTTTTCTCTATAGGACTGTGTTGGAGTAGTCCAACATAGTGTGCACAGTGATTTGGAGAGCAGTCTGATAGATAATTTCCTGTGTGCTGTACAGCATCTTGCCTCACCAAACACATAGCAGGCACATGAATAACACAGGACTTGTTCTACCTGCTGTTGCGGCACCATGGGTGAAATACTCCAGCTGTTACTATTGCAAACCTTCCTTACGTGTGTGGTGGAGTACTGGAGGCAGTGAGCAAGCTGCAGCATCCATCCAAAACTTGAAGAGCCAGCTGTGTAGGCTGGCTGTAATTATCCAGAATCAATTTGCCTTAAAGCAGTGTGGAGAACACCCTTTACTCTTAAGGAATTCTCCATTTTAATTAGGGCCTCAGTTTTGCACTTGATACACAAAGAGCACAGAACAAAATCACTCTTGATTCATAGAGTACTTGATATAGTAACAGTGAAGAGGTCTAATCATTTAATGTCACCTCTTAAAAACATCCTTTGTCTCATGGTATATCTCTTCTTTCAACTGGTTTGGCAAAGGTGTGGTTCTACTGACTTCATGCTACTGCTGAGTCCAACCTGACTTAGTTTGTGAAATCACATATGGAAATCAAAGTAGGGATCTTTGCTAAACAGGCTGGTAACCGGAGTTCAATAATGTTATCGAGTAAACTAATTCTTCCATTTTGGCATTTAAATCTAATCGCTCACTGGGATATAAAAACCTGCTCAACATTTTCACTTGTGGCTATAAAGAAGAGATTAGATTAAAGATGACTGTAGCAAAGGACTACAATGAAGTTCACAAATGTCTTTCAGAACACATCATTATCAGTCACTACCTGTCACTGCATGGGATAGACAAATCCTGCTGATTCAGTGACTAACTTAAGTCCAAGAAAACCCTTTTTACCATAGGCTGCCTTTGACAAATCCTGTAGCTCTTCTAATGTTTTCAATGAGATTTTAATGAGGTGGTGTCATTTTTACTAGTAAAATTAAGCTAAATCCACTCTCTTAGTATTTGATTGAGAATGTTAGAATAAATTTCCAATGCTGTTGCAGCCTCTCCCAATGAGGCAATTTTATGTGTGTAGTACATAGTCCCTGAGTGAAGAACTACCACATGATATTGACTGCACAGTAAACACAATGTATTTTCACTGACCATCCACTTCAAGAATCTGAGAGTTTTACAGTGAGAGGGTTGAAGGGAGGAATTTGTGTTTCTGAATAATTTAATTGGATGTTGGATTTGCATGATGGCTTCTAATCATCCTGGGACAGGCTATTAGATATTTAGATGGAAAGTACAAAGGAGTCATTCAGATTTATAGACCTCAGTGACTTCAGAAGCTGCTCTGTCTTGTGACACCTAGTGAATTGTGAAGATTTTCTTTGAGAACTAAGATATAGGTAATCAAATAGAGTAGAATATTTGTGGTGGCTTGGTCCTGGCTACCAAAGCCATTCTATCACTCCCTTTCTTGGACAGGGAAAAAATACAACAAAAGTGCAGGAGTCAAGATAGCAGAAATTTAATAAAATGCAAAGCCAAACAGAGGCTGCACAAGGAAGCAGGAGCAAACACAAATGTTATTCCCTACTTCACATCGAGCAGGCACTGCTGGGTCACCTCCTGGAAGCAATTTAATACCCATGGCAGTTGCTCCAGAGGACAGACAACATCAATGAATGTCCTGACCCTTCTTTCATTTAGCTTTTGTATCTGAGCTGAGGTCTTATGGTATGGAATATCCCTTTAGCCAGTTTGGGTCAGCAGGCCCAGCTGTGTCCCCTCCCAAAATCTTGCCCACCCCACAGCATAGTCTTGGGGTGGGAGAATGTTGGAAAAGCACACCCTGGGTGCTTGGCTCAACAGCAGCCAAAACAGTGCTGTTACCAACACCCAGCTACAGCACTGCAGAACACAGCACGAGGAAGATGCTGTGGGGAGAATTAACACCTGATCAGCCAAACCCAATACAATCTTGAATTTATCCATCAGCATTAAAATTAATTTGCTCTAATCAGATATAGAAAAAATGTACATATTTCATATGTACATTTTGCCCTGCAAAAGATTTTATATTATTTTCATCAGTGTAAATCACAGCACATGAAATTTAGCAGGCATTTAAATTTAAATCAGGAACCAAAATTATGTGTTGAACTGGTGGTAATAATAATAAGGGTAGTACAGCTATACCCACTCCCTTTGTACATACTTTCAACTGTGTGTATAGATGAAGCGTTTGACAGAAAAGAACAGCAAGTGCTTATTTGAAACATTAATTCAGTCCTGTCAAGGCTGTCATCCCAGTGTTAATCATCTTTTTAGATTAACTCCTTAATTTCCAAAGGAGATAAATTTGAAGTTTAGTCAGGAAGATAAAGAACTTTCTTTCATCTCTCTAGTGAAATGCCTCACTGTGTTAATGTTTACTCATACGGTGCATCCTTGGAATGCTCCATGGGAAGCTCCATGCTGATAGTCTGATTGCATGAAGTAGTAAAGAAGCTTTATGTTCAATCTATGCTTCTAGGAAAAAAACAAACAAACAAAAAACAAACAAACAAACAAAACCCAACAACTTTTTGACATTGTACTGGCAAGAACAGACTTTTAAAAATAATAATCATTTTAAAAGCATGCAGCTGCCCAGCTACAAGATGGATGTTGTCATTCCTAAACCATTTCCTGCATGACCCAGGGAGATACTTTTTCCATACTTCAATTCTCCGTCGGCAAAATAGAGATGTTTGGAGTGGGAAGTCCAACAATACATTTTCTTCTGATGGTCTCCAAAATACTTTGGTCATTTTCTTTAACAACATTCCACAGCAGACTGACCTGGTACAGAAGAGCCTGCCCTAGTTGTAGAAATAAGAACCTGAGTCTTGTGAGGCTAGGAGTGGACCTGATGGATTATTGTCTGACTTAGGTAATGTGATGGTAACTTTTCAATGGTCGCGCGCATCAACTTGATTGCAAGAGTTTGCCAAAAGATAAGGGCTCAAGTTGCACAACTAAGGGACAGCTGTGGCAGCTGCTGCACTCTTTGTTGAGTGTTGCATTGCACTGACCTTGGGGACTATCTGTCGGCTGGTTCCCAAACCATAAAACGAAGTGCTGTTGCAAAATAATCTGTAGCGTGCAGTAACCTACATTGGGGATTTACTGAGGAATTCATACAATTGCCCAGTTGCTGATTTTTTTAAATAGAAAGGAAAAGCCTTTTTCAGTGTATATAAATTTTTCATTTCTACTTGTGGAAAGTACTTTTTGGGCATGAATATTAAGTTGTGCGAAGCTCTAAAATGAACAGCTTAAAAGACAATGATGAATATTGTTTCTAGGATTAGTGAGGTATAGCTTTACAGGGAATGAGTCAGGGGATAAGGAATTGCAGCAACTGGTTATAGTTTATCTTTACATAAAGCCTGGAAAAGCATAAAAGATTGAAGTCTTTTGATTGAGCAATGCTAGTCACACTTCCTCTGCTCTCTAGCACTGGCTCAGCACAATACCCTTGTTTGCACACACAACCTAGAGGCATTGGGAATCAGGGAGTTCAGCAGCCCATCAAAATAATTTTTAATATCCAGGAAAATATTATATAAAAGACAAAGTTCCCATATGCCATCCTGTTGCCCAAATTATTCTGTACAGAATTTTGCAAATTTCCTCCTTTTGTGAACTCGTGAAGTTTCCTCTCTTTGACATGGAATTGATTTCTATGAATGTTTTAATTTATGCATCTAGATTTTGGTGTTGTGTAGAGTAATAACTTGTAATTTTTTTTTCCCTTTATGTTTTTTCCCCAACCTTTACCTTGCTCCCTCAATTATTTCTAGTTACTAGGTAAAATCCATAAGACATCAACATTCAGGGAAGACTGTTCTGTTTTTCGTCACTTGTGGGCCTGCTACAAAATAAAAATCAGCAGGCAAACTAAACCTTAGGCTGGAATACATCTTTAAATTACATGCCACAGAGACTGGAACTCTAAACACAATAAAAGATCCATCTGTCTGGTTATTTTAATGGTCCTATATTATTATTACCCGTCAAGGACATAATACGCAGGAGAGAAATGCATAAAATTAATCAATTTTTTCTTGTTGCTGGGGTGTTGTTTTTTTTTTTTTCTACACAGAAAAGTAAGGTCTACTGTGCAAACAGGATCCTGCAGCCAATGAGAGCCCTGCTGTATCAAAAAGCCTATGTCTAGTACTGAGGGCTTATGGGTTTGAAACAAGTTGAAAGTAAGACTTTCTCTAGTCATTGCAGGCTATGTTGCCTGCAGTATAAGAAACATCAGGCAATAGTATTTGTCATTTGTTCTTAAGAAAGACAAATCTGGAGCATGCACTTAGTAGGTACACAACCTCCTATAGATATTTAGTACCTAGGTGACTGCTCATCCTAGATAAATATAATCCTCACATACCTCCCCATGAATAGGAGGATTGCTCTGTTGGACACTAAAGCAAATCCCACTTTCCAGGCAAAGCAAATAAAAGAGAGGAGTTCTGTGAAGGTGAAACTGTAGTGTAAATTGGCTTCATCTAAGCAAGGAAGGCAATTCTTGCCTGCCTTACTGTTTAGATATGTAGCTGGTCTAACTGTAGTGTGATTCTCTGTTCACTCCTGCTGTGTGCAAATGTTCTCTCTTCCTCTATTTGACAAGTATGAAAAATCAGGTAAATTTCTGGACTCTATTATTGCTGCTGCTGTTGTTATTACTTCTATAATACACTACAGCACGTTAATGGCCGTGTCACGTTGGCTGCTGTACATGCACAGAACAGAAAGGCAGCACTTACCCACATTGTTTACAAGTTCTCTGGCTCAAATCTATCCAAGTTTGTCTTGCTTCAATCATTAGCAGATAGGAAAGGGCAAAGAGAAGGATAGTTCACTAAAATGCATTCCCATGCTTGCTCCCAGGGCAAAGCAACTGCTGGCTGCCAGCCATTCAGAACTGACCCTGGCAAGTCCAGCCTGGTTCCAAGTGCAGCAATTGATTTGCTCAGGTAAAAACAAGCATGATTGCTGTGGAAGCAAAAAGAAAAAAGGTTGGGTGTTCTTTTTGTTTGTTTGATTGATTACAGACTCTGTGTGAGATGAATGGGGGCTCTTGAAGATACGACTGCAAAGCTTTAGGGATTTTTGCACAGACCAGGGAATAACTAATGGGTATTTGGTACTTTGCCTAGATATCCCTTAGGTACTTTATATATTTGTATTCTCTCCTCTTCCCTCATTATTTATTGTCTTCTGTGACTGTCCTCCTGAGACTATATTCTGCTTTTTTTTTCAAATGAGAAAGAAATTAACATCTAATTTGTGTTCCAGTGAGCCAAACAAGAATAGAGTATGTTCAGGACAAGAGGCAAAGATTTACAGAAACAGATCAGAAACGTGGCTTACTTCATGATGGAAATTTAAGAGACTATAGCCTAATTAAACAAGCTCACAGATGTTAAAATAACCTAGAATTAGTATTTTATCTTCTGATCAATAGTTTTTCTAAAAGTTCATTGTTATTTTAAGCTCATTCATAGAAACACAAGTTCTCAAAGTTCACAAATATATTTTAGAAGAAACAATATTTTATTGGCCTTATTGCTTTCTATAAAAAATGCAGCTCTGATAGGAACATCTTTCTCTAGTCTCTCGATGCTAAGATTACCATGAGCAGCTTTTCCTCTCTTCTCTGCCTGTCACAATAAACTCTTTGTTGTTGCACTGTGGCTCATTTGAGATAGTTTTCTTGCTTGATTTCCGTGTTTCTGTGAGGTCATTTTTTCCACATGGCACTTTCAAAATCAACGGTCATTCCACCAGGGTCAGGGGAAGTTAGTAATCGAAAACCGTGAGGTATAATTTCCCTTTTGTACCTTCACTTTGTTGCTTCACCTTTGATAGTGCCCATATTTTGAAATGATGACCTAGAGATGTGAGTGTGTAGAAAAGGTTTAAGGAAAAACTGAAAAAAATCACATGGAAGTTACTGCCTTCAATGGTGGCATTACAGGATTGTCAATAATACTTGTGGAGGCAAGTGAGGAATAAAACTAGCACTATCAGGATTTTAGGTTTGCCTGGACTTAGTTTGATTTAGCAGCAGAACAACCATAATAAAAAAACTCTAAGTGAATCAATGAGCAAACAAAAAATTAGAGTAAAATAAGGTGTGTGAGTAGATTAGACTAGCTAGTATACTGCAGAGACAATAAAGGGCTGAGGGATAACTCCATGAGAGGAGGAAAATATAAAAGGACAGAGCAAACACTGCTCAGGACCATGGCAAACAAGGTGAGGTAACAATCAGAGATGGATGAGGTGGCAGCAGCACCATGTACATATAGCAGTGAACGGAAAAGAGCAGCTACAAACAGATGACTTCGGTGGGGCCAACAGCAGATGAGTACTTGCCCAGAAGCCAGCAGAGGATCAGTCTATCTTCTCTAAATTCTGAAAGCAATAAAAAGTAGGGCTGTTGGAATGTTTTAAGACCAGAAAGGCTGTAAGAGCCCCAGATGTCTGCAATGTCAGTTGTATTACCTGTGTAAACAGAATTGAGGTCCAGAGTTTTTATGTTGAACTGATCATTTTGCTTTTATGAGTGTGTTTAGGATTTTGTTGGAAATGCCTTAGTCTGAGATTGCTGCCATGCTGTTAGGAATGTTCCTAATTCTTTTCCCAGGTCACATGCACCGTGGAGACCAGAGACAAGATCCACACAGCCCAGCTGAGGAATGCACTTCTGGAACGCTATCCCACAGCTGCCTGGATGGAGCGGTGATGGGCACAGCACAAGGGAAAGGGCCAAGGTCCTCTCACAAATATTCCACAGAGCCCTAATCTTGAGGCATTTGGAACAAACATTATCTTTCAAGGCTGAACAGTTAGCAGTTAGCAAATAGTCTCAGAGTATTTACCTCCTCCAAATGTAGCGCATGTACTTGAGAATAAAGTTAAACTCAAAACTTTAGCTTAGCTAATGGAAACTTCTAGTGTCTGCTTTCGTTGGAGTTCCATAATTCATTACCAGCTGGCTATCTGTATTTTGGCTAGTATGCAGAATCCAATGGTGTTCAATACATAAACAGGCAGAAGGCATTTTTCTTCACAACTGAATATAGACCTCTGAAAGGTCTTTTGATTTTGATGTCCCTAGTTAAAGTAAAGCAGCTCCTTCTGCTGAACTTTCTCATGCTACTAAAATAGTAATTTTTCATTTCCAAGCCAGAAGCAGTTTTCCATTTGCTGAATTTGCTTCAGGAAATAAATATATGCATGTGAGTTTGAACACACTTCTGTTCTGATCTTTGCTATCATGTGAGGAAAAATCACACTGATAAAAGGCACTTAATTGAACGAACAAACAAAATCTACAAACAAACATGGAAGATAAAAGTCAACATTGTTGTTTGTTTGTTTTTTTTTTTTCCCAAGGCGAAAAGATCCTGTTTATAAAGTCAAGTTCCAAATGGTACCGCAGCAATCAAAAACCACAGCAGCATATTCTGACTATAATTAAGCCTCATATGCAGAACACAAATGTAATTCTTCTCTTAGCTTTTGGGGACTCAGTATGAAATCCAACATAAAAATGGGTTGTGTTTCTTTCGTAAAGAGGGGTCTCTTCACTCGTTTGAATTTTGTAATTAGCATTTCACTGATCATCTTAGTTTCCTTAAAGCAGACTCTATCCACCTCACCTGACAGACTAAGTATACTCTTAAAAGTGAACTATACTTAAAGACAACATGTTAATAGCCAAAGGCAGTACTGGGAAAAGAGTTAGCCTAAGTCTTAGGCACATGGCTAATGCAATTATCAAAGAACACATTGGCCTAAATACCTTTTTCATCACTACAAGCAGAGACCAACTAACAAGATAACAGAGTGGGATGGCAAGAAATGTATAAGAAATTTGGGCCCACTTCTGAGCATGCATACAACAGTTGTCTTTCCACTTGGGCAAAATTCAGTTTAAGGCTGGCTGCAACAGAGCCAGTACATATCATTCCACTTGGTTAAATTGAACCAGGATTGACCCAAATCTTGGGTGTAGGCATCTCAATGAGAGGCCTAAAAACTCCTCTAGCATATCAAGTTGATAATCAAGTATAGGAAATAAATCTGATTTATTTAGCAGTGTCTTAGCTGAGCCCAGATGGAAATCCAGTAAGTTCAGAGTGACCATCTCCATGGGCTGTGTGGGATCAAATCATTCCAGTTCTGATCCACAGAGCTGAGTGAGCTGTTACTATCTGACCATGAAAACCAACTTTCACTGTAGCTTTTGGGGGAGAAATATGCTGCAAGTCCATAGTGATGCTCCTTTGTTGTCATGTCATAATTTGAGCTTCCACCTTTTAGTCCTCCCCTGAACTTAGGAATGGGCTTGGTGGAACATTTCCTCTCCTGGTTCTGCAGAAAACTTTTGTCATTAAAGCACAACCAAGAAGTCACATGGGGAAGAGGAGATATCCTGGGTAGGTGAAAGCTTTCTCTGCCTTCTCTTAATTCTAGACTATCCGTAGGCTAAGCAGGACACCATCCAGAGAGTTAGGGCAACGTAAACCAGAGGGTCCATATGGTCCAGCATATCCAATCATATGCAAATCCCAATTGTGTTATATCTGCTACTCATGGCATAGTCACATCATTAGCTTAACTTATGCCTGTAAGGTGGGACAAAGGCAGCAACATTCTGGCTGTGTCTGCAGTATTTTTATTTTAATGGGAAACAGTCTGGGCATTCCTTCTTATTGCAGCTCACGAAGGAGAAGGAGCAGAGAACCAACCTTCACAAATGGACAAACAACTATTGATAGTTTACCGATTTGGAATATTTTTTGAAAGACATACTGGTTTAAAAATGGAACAAAAAAGTGGTGATCCCTCATTGGTTGGTTCCTTTCCCTTCTTGCCATCCAGAACAACAGGTATAGGGCTTGGTCTCCAGAACATGTCCTGTAAATCACAGTCTGTCAGACATAACATCTTTCTTCGTCATCAGAAGATTTTTTTTTTTTTAATCTGTGTAAAAATATGTGATGACAGATTTTACATATTGCATATGTGCTACATCCATTGAAACAATCAATGAAGCACATCATCAAAGAGTAGATTTGAGGACGTAAGACCACTGTAAACAAGGGGCTAATTATCCTCTCACCTCTTTTCATAAAACTCTTAGGAAGTTTTGAGGATCTCAGGTAAGATGAAAATGAGACTATAATCAATGTTCTCAGTAGTAGTCCACAGCTTCTGCTGCTTGACTCTTTGGTTTATCATTCTGTGTTGTCCTGGAATTGTTTTTTAAGAAGCTCAGAGCATTAAGAGCTTTTCTAATGAAAGAAAACTGCATTTAGCAAGCTTTCACAAAACCGAGGCACAAGAGGTAGCAGACAGAATATAAATTGTGAATTAGACTTCAGTGCTAAACAATTTAAATGTGAATATGATGATAACAGAGTTATTTTGCTTATGCACAAGTCCACTGGCTTTAAACCTAAGATGAAATACTTACAAGGGTGTGGGGATGGTGTGTAAATCAAAATGAAACGCTTAAATGACTGTATGTGATTGGAAACAATGCTGAGGTATCTATGCTGCTAACCTTCTTGTGTTATGAAATTTGAGACTATGGCATTTCAAAGACCTAATAATGTGATTTAAAATGTTTTGTTTAAAGAAGTATTTTTATATAGTGTTCTTATGTAACTTGGGGAACAAAATAAAACAAAAACACAACTCTGAAAAAAACCCCAAGCCTAATGACTATGTAAAAATTGTCAAATCAGAAAAAAATGTAAATCTAAACATTGTATTTATCTGAAAAAAACAAAATTAAAATTATGCTATGCCACCTCAGCAATGCAAGAATTGTCATTCTGTCATACAGTACTGACAGCAGTCTTGCATGTCTTGCATCAAAATTTCTGAGTTGTCTTTTTTTCCGTTTTCTGCCATTGACATTGACACAAAATCCACATCCACACCACTCAAGTTTGGGGAACTCTGGGCTGCTAGGGAGGTGAGCACAGCTGGGCAGGACTGCTACCCTGTGGAGTGGGTTGAGAGACTGCCAGACTGCTCAGCAGCATGGTTGGGTAAGCAACTCTCTTTACTGGCTTGGAAAGAGGCTCTGCTTCATGTACTGGACCTTGCTTGTACAGGCTGTGTTCCTGCACAATGTATAGGTCTGGGCGCAGAGGGATCCTAGGGTGTGGAAGACTTGTGTGGAAGAATGAAGTCCATGGTATCTGGTGGATGGAAGCTCTGAGATACTCATCACACATATGAACTTGGGTAAACCAGCTCCTCACTCAGAGTGGAGCAAACTCTACCAGAGAAAATAAATGTTTGAATTTCCAGTGGAGAGGGTGCTTTGACCCAAGCAACTCTGCTGGACCTAAGATACATAGTTTTGGGAGCAGTCTTGTGAATATAAGGTTTGTCAGGGACACAGTACAATTTCTTCCAAGGACTGAGCTAAAGAATGTCTATCTTTAATTGAAAAGAAGTCGCTTCCCACAGTGATGAATTTCTTCAGCTGATCCCTTTTAGCTCTGCCAGTTCATCTCCCCAAGCAGGTTCTGTGTCCTCACAAGTAGCACTTTGCCATCTAGCCTACTACTGGCAGATTTAAAAACATGAGTTACTCCTCCTCATCCCAAAATGCAGCAAGTGCATTTAACATGCCATATAAAACTTCCAGACCTAGATACATGGTTTAATGATCAGAAAAGGAAACTGCAAGACTCCAGGGTTGGGCTGCAACACCTGCCAGTCATTTATTTGATGGCCTTTGTTCTCCTATCACCTTCTTTGCTGTTTAACTGTAAATAGTCTACCATGTACAGGGTTTTGAAGTTTTCAGAGCTTTTTTTCTATTAAGGGTTTTTGCTTTCATGTGCTCCCAGCTTTGCACTGCATCCCAGTGGAAGGGGAATCTTTTATGTTCCAGAAAAACATGAAAGCTTTGGAGTAATGATCCCTAAACTCATAAAACCTGACTCTGCAGAAAGGAAGACCCGGGCAAGTCGTTAAGGAGCAGAGGCAGATCAACCACACATGAATGCATCCACAAACAGGACATGAGGGGCTTGCCCTGCTCCTTGGGCGGAAGGGTGTGCTGATGGTGTCTGAAATCTCTTCTGAATTCAGGTACTTTTACTGGGTGCTTCTGGGATTTGTGGAAAATGATGATGTTTGTTGCAATTCTTATTTTGATAAGCAGTCTAGAATCCCTTTAGAAGGATGTTTAGCTTGTGTGGCTTCTAAACTTGGTAAATTGGTTTCCTTATTGTCTTGAGGGGCACCTAAGAGATTTTGGGTTGAGAGAGCAGTCTTGAAGGACGCTGATAAATGATACAACAGTATTCCTTATACCTCTCTTCCCTCCTTTCCCCTTCTCTTTCCCAGTTATGCATGTGCTGTAGTGCAGGAGCCTTGTAAATTCCCATAGGGGTGTGGAGTGTGCTTACTACTGCCCTTCAGAGGAGAGGCAGTAGTACAAGGAAATGTTGAGAGGGTTTTGTTTCTTTTGCTTTCAATAAACCATGACAATTTCTTGAGCTGCTCATGCAGCATGCCTTGCAAACAGGCACTGGTCTGAATAAACAGGTTGCTGACTAGATGATTGAATGCATTAAGCTGTTTGCCGTATGCTAAAAGTTTTCATTAAGTCATATTCATTGAGTGAATTAATTAAAAAAAGCTCTAGAAAAATGTCTCTGTGCATGGAGATCACCTGCTGGGGGGCAGAGAGAGAAAAATGCACAAGCTTGTAATTAAATGAAGCAAGTCTGATGGCCTCATTAATGAAAGTATATAGACAACAGTACTGTAATGAAAAAGTGTGAATTGATGGGCCCCCTCCCCTTACTCAAACATGGGGCATAAATACGGAAGGAATTCTGATTCTCTCATTCAAGGAAATATTTGGGTTTTTTTTTCTCTTGGCAAGTATCATTTGCCAAGCCTTAAAAATGTGAGCTAAAAGTTGTTTTTTGTAAGAGATTTCTCTAAAATCTGTACTTCTGTGGAAGGTCTGACATACTGGACTTCCCCACCCCTGAGATCATGCAAGAATGCCCACAGCAGCAGATTATAGGACTTCCAAGATCTTGTCTAGGGTGGTTCAGACTTAGAGCAGATTCTTAGACAATGGTCAGTGAAGCCATTCTCCCACCTTTAACTTGGCTCAGGAGACCAGATGCCCAGCCCTACAGCAAATTACATGTCCTTAATGAACCAACACTTGGTTATCTCCAAAGGCTGGCTCAGTTGCCTCTCTTGCTGACCTAGATTTTCCAAAACAATGGGAGTCAAGGGAAGACACCATAATGGAATTCTGAGATAAGTTTTTCATTGTGCCCATGCAAAAATGAGCTACAGCGCTTAAGGCTTTAGAAAATGTTCTTGGAAACGGAGAGGAGACATCTCATTGTCTCTGTTCAGGTTCAGCAAAGTTTCAGAGCTGATGCCGCATTTCCTGATGCAGCTTCATGTCAACAGAGGTTGATTTGAGCAGTGATTTGCCAAACAGGCTGATCTGGATTACCTACCTGTCTTTAAGAACTACTTTACACTTATTTAATATATTCCACATTTTACAATTTAAAGGCAAAAATGGATCTGGATAGTTTCTTTGTGTTTTCTTCTGTAACAAAGTTACCAAGTAATCACAGCATAAAAGTGCTGTTGTAAGAAATGTGGTTATCTGTGACTTGCATGAAATAATTTCTTTCAATCACCAACAGAGATCAAATAAATAATGTACAATTTACATATATATCTGTTGCTTTACATTTTCTTGGCGTCTACTTGATACTGTTAGCATAAAGTATGCCAAATTTTGCCTGCAGGCTTTCATAGCAAGGATGGCTTTTCTTATGCTTCCAATTTGAGATGGATGGCTGAACTATTTCTCTTTAGTATTGACAATAGCCTAGTTAGCAGAAATACCCATCCTTAAAAAACTTTCTTAATATCAGCTTAGCTTTCTTGGCTATTTACTTATTTAGTGTTGCTCTTTAATAGTAAAAGCCCTTTTGGCAGGCCAGGTGGGTTGGGTGTTGATGGCGATGGTTTGACATGGTCTAGCTTTTGAGCTGCTGTAGGAACTTCTGTTGAACTTCTGTTGCTCTTTCCTTCTGTTGTGGAAAGGATATTTTGATGGCAGTGGATATTTGGTGGCAGTGTGATTATGAGTAATCCTTTATTGTTGCTATTAGGATAGCCTGGAAAATTACTTACCCTTGGTGCAACCAGTGCTGTTACTAAAGAGCCTGTTACTAGCCATAAATGTCTCTTTATGGGCTTAGTAAGTTACTGACCTGGATTCATGCTTCCATAGGCTTTTTTGTAATATAGTACTGAGGTATGTTTATCTTGCTGTGAGGTGAGGGACACCGTAAGCAAATATTTGTAAATTGTACCACAGTATTATTTTGAATTTTATCTTTCTGGAGATTTCTTTCTCTGACTTAATGCTATTTTGCATTAAAAGTTAGTCAGCATTGCTGATCTCGTGCTTCTTGCAGCTGGGGATTTCATGGGCTTCAAGAACATTAGAAAGAAGGCATCTGGGAGAGATGCTGAGAGTAAACATTGTTTTGTGGTTTGGTTTTTTTTTTTTAACAATTGGAAAAAACAAGGGCAGGGGAGAGAAAATGTGTGAAAGTAGGTGAGTTTGTAAATTTGTAAAAAAATTGATAGGCAAAGGCTGGCCAACCAACTACAAACAGAGCTGCTGAGATCTGTCAAGCTAAAAAGAAACCCAAATCAACCAACCAAAAAAGCCCCAGCAAACCTCACAAACTAACCAAAAAACCAACCAACCAAAAAAACCCCACCACACCAGAACCCAAACAACCCAAACCCCAACCA
>VWYK01097008.1:634-24359 GCA_013399775.1 Semnornis frantzii
TAAGAAAACAATGGAGGTAAGCAAGGTTTGTGTGGTTTTCTTGATGCAAAGATGCATCTTGATGCACTTTGAGACTGGGGGAAATCTGTGTCACACATACCTATATTTAAAGAGAGATCAAGAATATGTGAGTGTGCAAGAGGAGGTGATCCCTGCTGTGAAGGGGAAGCTAAAGTAATCTTGCCTGCTGCACTCACTCGTTCAGTGAGTATTTCCAAAGCAAATACTCAGAAAGTTGAGGTGGAATGAACAATGCCCCTGGCTAAACAGGACTTTGTTCTTTCCAGGCAAGGATACTTACAGGACCGAATGTATTTTTTCAGTCTGTATAAATACAGTTTTCAAAACAGTGAGGGAATCTTGTAAATAGGAGGAAGCCTCTCCAAATGGAAAGCTTTCAGGTACAAGAACTGCAACCAGATGGTTTTGGTTTCCAATAGGTAGTTGCCTCTAAAGATAAGTAGTTACAGGCCCGCCAGTGCTACAGCTGGAACTCTACTAACCATTTCTTATTTAAACAGAGTTGTTCTAAGTGAATCTCCAAGACAGGGGGGGCTTTCAGTGCAAATAAGGATTTATTCTTCCATGGACTGCTTCAAGACTGTTGCCTGTGGGATGCTGGCTCTGCCTTGATAGCTTGGAGCAATGGGCAAGGCAACACACTGACTTCATCCACCCAGTGCTCCAAGTCACACTCTAAAAATGACAACCCAGCCCCAGAGGCAGCCTGGGTACATGGCCTCCTAATTCTGTCTCTACACTATAGTTCAGACAGACTTCCAATGTACTGATGGTTCTGGAGTTGCTTATGCAATCATGTCCATCCCTGGAGGAGCTGGCTGCAGCTGTACAAAGCAAACAACTTCTGGGCTGCAAGAAGAGCTCCTGATTTATGTTGCCAGACTCTACTTTCATTTTTCAGTTCTATAATTCTATCTCTTTACAGTGTCATTGGGAAGTCTTTCAGTTGCTGATTCACACCTCCAGGTTGCAAACCAGAAAATACCTAGAGACTGGTATGTAGGGACAAACCAGCCTGTTCCTTAACCCAAACCCTTGCACTCTGTTTCACTCCAACACAGGCAAAGAAGACTTACGAACAGAAGTGCAGGGAGGCAGATGAGGCCGAGCAGTCCTTCGAACGGACAAGTGCTTCAGGCAACCAAAAGCAAATGGAGAAGGTACCTTAGGTGACAGTGTTATTTAGAGAGAAAACCATGGTTTTATTTAATCTTCAAGGTACATGAGAGTGCAATTGAACAACCTATTCTGTGAGATGCCAGGGGCTGTTTTCCCTCCTAATTAACCCTTTAGAATCAAGGTTAAAACAAAGCCCGTTCCCACGGAGGCCTTCTTCACAGTCTCCTTTGGTAATCCTGATGTGATTCTGCAAAAGGCCCGTGGTTTTTAAAAACACTGGAAGGGACTAACTTCCCTAATGAATTTATCCCAGGCTATGATCTAATTACTCTGTGAATCCTGAAGGGAAGCAGATTGAGATTTTTCTCTGAAATTATTCATAGAGAAAGGAAGCCAGTCAGAAGTCTGTCATGCAGTTAGATTTGCCTTTTGGTCATTTACATGAGGTAGGCAGAGCATCTTATATTAAAATGCATATTTTTCCTCAAGATTTTTCTCCTTATGCTTAGTTTAATTTCAACTAAATTTACAAACTCCAAAATAAATCATTGGAAATTAACGCTCTGCAGTCCTTCATTGCCTCATCTTGATACTTGTAGCTGACAATTCACTAACTTTTAATGGGAATATTTTACAGCGGAACAGATGGAGAAAACAAAATAAATGAACTCCCTTTGGCTCGATAAAAATCAGTGCAGTGTAAGCAAAAAGGATAAAAAAAAAATCATCTCAAGGAGCTGGGGGATGGAGACTCTAAAAACAGCATCAGAATTTCACATTTATTTCTAGCATTCACTAATCTTTAAGGAACAAAACCCTTCAGCTTAGTTGTAAAGAGGGGATGAAATCCTGGCCCTGCTGAATTGATGCGAGGACATTTAGCGACTTCAATGGCATCAAAATGTGACCCAGCTCCCTTCATGCAGAAGGCTCCCAGGGTGCTTCCATTGCCATTACTTCCACACACATGCCAGCACATTTGAAATGCGCAGAGGCATCTCACAAGCAACATGTCAGCTGTTTAATTCTGCACAGCACTCACAAAGCATTTGGGCCAGGAAGCAAATAAGAATGAAGCTAATGTTCCTAGCTTACTACACATTTTCCAACCAGCTGTGAGGAGGAACATGGCCATAAGAACCCCTACCTGAGCTTTGTCTTGAAGGGCAGAATGGAATCATGTATTACAGTGATGTCTAGAGCTGTGCATTAATGTGCTGTCATCACCATCTGTGCAGAAAGACCTGGGAGTGGAGAACTGTCAATAACAGCTGTATTTTAATTTGTTAAAAGATGCAGCTTTTTTGAAAGAAGAAAAGTCCTAACTAGAGTGAATTTTGATTTTAGGCTTTTGAGTTGTTAAGGGAAATAGTTTGACATTTGCAACGTATTTTAAAGGCTACGTCCATTTAATCCATGTATTACTTGAAGAGCTTGGAAGATGAAAAATTCTAACTGCCATCTATTGCGGCTTAAAAGTATCTATTAGAGAAGCACATCAAACACTTGAGAAACAACTAAGCCAGCAGACACAAGCTTCGGGCTGGATCACACTAGCTCTGAGCTCCTGTGGCAGAGATGTGTGAATGGGAAGATGTAAATTGCCAGATTTCCCTTCAAGGCAGTGGACCTGCGCCTGCAACTGTAAAATTCTGGTCCCTTCTCCATAGCATGCATTCAAACAGAAATATGCATAAAGGCAGGGCAGCCAAGAGGTGTCTGCAAGTTTCTGTCTTTGCCCTAGAAGATGAAAGGGAGCAGGCAGCAAAAAGACTGGGGTAGAAGCAAAAAATAGGGCCAGAAATTAATCTAGGGTGTTTCTTTTCCTGTTTCAGAGCCAGAACAAAGCCAAGCAATGCAGAGATGTGGCAAATGAAGCAGGTGAACTAAGATTTTCCTCATCAACAATCCACTGGCACACTGATTTTAACAGAGCACCATCCAAATCACCCAGGCTGGCTCTATCTGATGTCCTCTTTCCCAAAGTCACCTACCTAAAGATTAATAAGTAACAGGAACCAGAGAGACACTTCCACCCACTTTCCTCTGTGAAAATGCGAGTCTCCTGCTTTCCTTAAAGAATTTATAGAAGGCCCCCTGCAGGAACTTTGCCCAGGAAAGAAAATCTCTTCCTGAAGCAAGTTTGAAGGCACAAGAGAAAGTCATTCAGATTGTTCACGGCCAAACCAGATACACAATCCCTGGGTTCCCTGTACATGGGCATGCTAGCGTTCTCCAGCCAGAAACAGAGTTTATGTCTATAAGGACAGGCCAGTATAGCTCTGAACTGAGTCATGAATTCAGGCTTGATAAGCACTGCCCATGTAAGGGTTTACACTAAACCACAAGGCTTGCCTGGCTGGCTCAGCATGGAAGGAGCCTTCCATGCTCTTCCTCTGATTTCCATTATCCCCACTGTAAGGTTTACAGATGATCTGCAAACTATGCCCAGAGAGATTCCTCACTCTAGCATAAAGTTACAAAGAAAAAAACCCAGACATCTTTTTGGCCCACCAGTTTGAAACTCACACATTCTTGTGATAGTGTGGCAAACCACTTGCCTCAAGCGTAAAGAAGCACAGCAAACTCCTCAGAGGAGAAAAAGAGAAAGCCTGTCCAATTTTCTATTCCTAACTGCTGGGTTTCTGTTATGTGTGTCTGTGTTTACAGAGAACGTGTACAAACAGAACATTGAGCAGCTGGATAAGGTCAGGACAGAGTGGGAACAGGAACACATCAAAACCTGCGAGGTAAACATTGACTTTTGCAGATATATTTGTGCACTCTTTATTTTATCCTGCTTGCAGTGATCAGTCTAAGACCAGCAATATTGTCCTGAGGGGTCTGCTGTTGACTTTATGTGAGGTCTCAGTAGATGCCTTTGCAAAAATACTGCAAAACCTAGAGTTGATTTAGACATAGCTGCTAGCTGTCTCACTTGCACGCACTCCCCTTGCTTTTTCAGCTTAGGTATGTAAATAGAAAGCAGGGGAAGACATGCAGAGGTGTGAGAAGCGGAGTAGAAGATGAACTGGTACAACCTATTTGCAAGCTTGCTGCCAGTCTTCACCCACAACTTAACATAAGGATACACTAGCTTTAGGGATGATCTTCTATCACAGCCAGGGTAAGGTTGTTTCCCAAACAACCACTGTGACATTTCAGTAGCAAATGAATAGAAATGTAGACATGAAAATAACTTTTTAACTAAACAATTTCAACATTAAATCAAGAAGAATTCAATGAACCTATGAAAAAAATGAACAAGAAAAATACTCTCTTTAGATTATATTTTGTAAGAGGATTACAGAAGGGCTTCTTGTTNAGTTCAATGGAGATTAAAAATACTATTTTCCGGCTAAGCTGAAAAATAAGGAAAAAAAAGTATGTACCACAGCATTCTGAGAGCAATTATGTCCAAGCTATTCAGAAACTTTCATTTGCACAGCATTTTATGCTCACCTGCAAGAATATTTGCCCTCTGCCACAAGAGTGACCTTTCCACTGAAAGGTGATGGAGGAAAAGTCTCTATTCACATTATGCTGAAGATGGACAAGGAGATTTGCACAGTAATTTACAGGAACTGGCTGATAACCACATTAGCCACACATTTGGTAATATTAATCCTTCAAATACATTTGCCCATCTGCTACAGTATGATTTTGCTATGTTTACTTGTCGCGGGCTTTATTCCCCCATAAAACAAAGCGTCAGGAACACAGCTTTCCAGTTCTCTGCTTCCTCTAAAATATTCCCTATCTGGGACAACTGGAAAGTCCCCAGCAGACTTTCCATAGAAATTGTGCCAAGCCTTAATTTTTCCAAGAGACACACTTCCCCCCTTCTTAAAAAAGCCTACAGAAAAAGTGAAGTGTTCCACAACTAATGCCCACTTTATTTCTCCCCCATGGCTAAATTCTGAACATCCCAGCAAGTTTGTGGCCTGCCTGCTGCTTATTTCAACCAACCATTCCTTAAGGGCATTCTTTCTGCTCTGGTGAGACCTCACCTGCAGTTCTGTATTCAGTTCTGGTGCCCCCAACACAAAGGAAACTGGACTGTTGGAATGGGTTCAGAGGAGGTCACAAAGATGATCAGAGGGCTGGAGCACCTCCCCTGTGGGGACAGGCTGAGAGAGTTGGGGTTGTTCAGCCTGGAGAAGAGAAGGCTCTGGGAGACTTTAGAGCAACCTTCCAGTACCTAAAGTGGCCTACAAGCAATCTAGGGAGGGATGCTGTACAAGGGCTTGTAGCAATAGGATGAGGGGCAATGGCTTTGAGCTGGAAGAGGGGAGATTGTGAAATATTTCTTCCTGATCTCCAGTCTCAGTGAGAGTGGTGACACATTGGAACAGGCTGCCTGGAGACGTTGGGGATGCCGCCTCCCTGGAGGTGTTTAAGGCCAGGTTGGATGGGCCTTTGAGCAACATGGTCTACTAGGAGGTGTCCCTGCTCGTGGCAGGGGGGTTAGAACTAGATGATTTTTGAGGTCCCTACCAACCCAAACTAGTCTATGATTATAATGTCTTCTTGTAAAAGTGCCTGTAGATAGAAGAACTGAGGTTTTTTGAGGCATTTAAAACTAGTCGCTGGTACAAAAGAAAAGCAGCTTAGGGTCCCAAACTTCTGGCTGCACAGTGGCGAATCTGAAAGTACTGAGGTGGATTAGGTTTCTAGCTGAGTGCTGGACATCCAGAGCCTGAAAATCTCAGCTAGCAAATGGCAGCACTAGGATGACCTCCATCTTGGGAGCTGTGCCATATTCCTTGGCAAGGGATGCCCAGATTCACTAGCAGTCTGTCACACAAGCTGACAGGGCATGAGGGATGTGTCTAACACAACACCCAGCTGTACTTTGCAAAGGGCTTGAAAAACTCAGAGGCATTACTTCCCTCTTGGATGCGCTGGATTTCCCAATAGGACACCATTTACCTGGTGTCCTGGTAAAATTCCCGTGCAGGTCTTGTGCTCTTCCTGCTGCTCCTGAGGGTCTAGGCTGTAGCCACAAGCTTTTTAATCAGAATAGATACTGAAATACTCATTCTCCATCCTTCAGGTTCTCTTTAAAAGCTTTGCCTCTCAGAAACTGGTCCCAGTGCCATTTTACTTCCTTGAGATACTATTTTTTTTGGTTTGGAGTTTTTGGGGTTTGGTTTTTGTTTTTGTTTTTTTTTTCACCTGGTAAGATATTACAAGGCAGGCAGTGTACCCAACTGAATGTTCTGCTGAATATTGTATACATTTGTGATGTTCTGGACATAATGACTAGCAAACAGAGATGGGAACAGATGGCTGGAAGCATCTGAGCTCTTCACACCTCATAGAAAACCAAAAATTGATGATCTACTTTTAACAGTACAACTTACAGATCAGGGTGGTTGGTTGTTTTATGTTTTATTGGTTCTTTTAAGCTTTTAAGGGAAGAGTTTATCTGCCTCTTCCCCCAACGAAATTCACACTTCTCCCTCTTCTCCCCTCATTCTTCCCAAGCTGTGCAATAGCATGAGAAAATCAGATAGCTGAAGGAAAAGAGCAAACTCTAATGAAAGAAAAATGCCTTCTCTTTACCATGAAAACAACTTTAGAAAAGAACAGAGGGAAGTCCAGAGAGCCTCAAATAGTTTAAAAAGGGGGAAATTTGTAGAGACAAAGGGCAGAGATGGATAGTTTTGGCATTATCTCTACCGTAAATATGACATTGTCATACCAGTACTCTACTGATCAGCTAAACAAAAATATTTCAGTGCAAGGGCCTAACTCTTGTAATCCTTGGCAGTAGAGGTAGCAGTCAAATCCAGATCCTGATTCCTTTCCATCTCCTCTTTGGCTTTAGGTCTTCCAGCTCCAGGAGTGTGACCGCATCACCATCCTCCGCAACTCACTGTGGGTACACTGCAACCAGCTCTCCATGCAGTGCGTAAAGGATGATGAGGTAGGAGCACCTGCCGCAGCACTAGCTCCCCTTTCTCTGTGTATGCTGTCTCCAGCCAACCAGCTCTTATGCATGTTCAGCAAGAGTCTCAATATAGCTTGTTTCATCTAGATGTAAACCAGACAAATGCCAGGATGCAGACAGTCTGTGTCACTTGATGACGCTTGCATGTCTCCTCCCCTCACTTTGTTGAGGAACATTTCCAGCTACCACCATGCTCAGCTGAGTGTATCTGGGCTCATAACTTTCAGAAAGGCATTCAGTCATGGTCTCAAAATTGGAAGACATAACAAACACACTGGTTTTGACTTTGAATGGTTGTATCCTGATATTAATTTCTTTATCACACTGAAAACATCTGGACCTCCTTCATCCTCCTCTCTTCAAAGGCTGTCCAAAGCACAAATAAATGATTATGTTTACATGAACTTTCATGGAGGGGGACAGGCCAAAGATCATCCAGCTCAGACATGCACCAAGTGTAAAGTGCTTCTTGAGGGGATAATTATTAGAAAAGCATTAACTGTTAATGCAAAATGTTAAAAATCAAATTAAATTGTTGGATTCTATCTTGTAGCTGTACGAAGAGGTTCGAATAAGCTTGGAGAACTGCGTTGTTGAGTCGGACTTAGACTACTTCATTAAGACCAAAATGACAGGAACACAACCTCCAGGTAATTACCCCTATTAGTCTTGTCAGATGAGTCCTCCATTAGGGTGAGGCTCCAATTGTGCAGTACATGTCCTTCAGAGGTGAAGCTGCTGGAGGAGTTTCTGCTCCAGCCATTCACTCCTGCCTGCTTCCCCCTCACTGTGCTCCCATTGCTCCTCTGCAGCACTGTAAGTGGGATAGCTAAGCGGTCCAAGTTAAAAATAACCCTTCCAAAAAGAAAAAGTTGCTTTGGCTTTGCAACCAGGCTCATTTCACAGTACAGCTGAACTGACATCACTAAGGAGGTGGCAAACTGCCTTCCAGAGATGGCAGCCTCACTTTCCTGCAGTGGTGACAAGTCAGAGCCAACTTATCACATAACTGCACCCTGATCTCCTCTGGACAGAGATGCTGCCTCTTCCTTTGCAGCATGGAAAAGACCAAACTGTGTTCTGGTTTGTTCCACCTGCCTAGTGGGGAATAACCTCTTTTGTCCTCTCAGGAGTCATATGTACAAGAGTAAGACTCTAGCTGGGGGAAATTCTGAATGAAATTGGCTTTGTCCTAGCATGCAGAAGCAATGTAAGGTTGACAGGCTTTGCCCATTCAAGCCAGCGTTGCCTTTTCATTGACTTCAATGAGTAAACCCTCTCGGGCAGCAAGAGCTAAGAGCAGTTTTAAAATGAAAAGGTGCTGCTCCAGGGTAGGGGTTCTCCTAAGACATCCCCAGCACAGAGGCTACCTAATGTTTCACACAGCCAAACACAAGCCACACTCTAATACTTCAACAAGCAATACGAGATATTGCAGACCTAGTGAATACTTGCACTTCTGTGCAGCTGTTGCAATAAACAAAGACTGACAAAAGAAACACCCCTGTTTCAGCTCTTCAGTAGCTGGTACATTTCCATGCTGAAAAGAGCTCTTCCTTCTCTCTCTATTTTTTTTTTTTAAACCTGTACACAGCTACTGTTTTACTTCCACTGCTTGCTCTAACACCCTACTGCTACATCAAAGAGAAATCCCCTCACTATGCCTTCGCCAGCATCTTCCATTCAGAGAGAAATATTATACCATAAAAACCTTCCATGCTAGGAATTGTACAAGTACAGTGTCCTGTCCCAGGGGATACTTTGTCTTATCCAGGAACAGCTTACACCTCTTCGATTTCATCACAGAGCTCAGAGCTGGCAGCAAGCACATTCCAGGCACTTCGGCAGAGCTGGATGCTGCCACTCAGTCAGCAGTGAGCCACCTGAGGCCAGTTTTTCCCTCAGCCTTTCTGTCATCACACCTGTGATAATGAGGAGTTGAGATCTGGGGAGTTTTTAAAAACGAATGTATTGATACTGCTGCGCCTGATGACATTTTGCTGCTATAGTTTATTCTTCTTCACATCAGGGACTTAAATTCACTGATACAGAAGTATTTACTAAGAAAAAAAATCCATTTTCACTGTCAAGAGCAAGAACTGTGTCTTGCAACAGTGTGAAACAACCTCTGTATACCAAGAAATCTCTAATTCTTAGCTAGTTTGGTTTCTTGTTTTTTTCTTCTGTGTGAAATTTCTCATTCTCCTGTCACCTAGGCAATTTTCTGCAAACAGCTCTTGGCTGTGTCAAGACTGGTTTCTAATAAGGAACAGGTGGGAAAAACCCTTGAGAGCTTTATGAAAGGCAAAGAAACACTTGAATTGCTTTTTTTTGGGTTTTTTTTTTTTTGCCACTTTGTCCAGAAGTAACATCCTAGGATGCAGGAGGAAATTCATGAGTGGTTTGGCATCATGTAGCAGAAGATCTTCATCTCGACCAAACCTCTTGGTCACTCCCCTCTTCTACCTCATTTTTACAGTGCATTCTAGTCTAGAAACTACACCAAGGTAACAACCTACAAGGGCCACAGGGAGACCCTTAAATTGGTCAGCCAAATCTCTAATTACAGTGAGTCTTATCTGTAGGGATTCTTCGCACTCACTGGTTGTACATGCCTGCTCTACTTATGAGCTTGGCTCACTTGGTGTGAGAATGCCAACACAACCTTTAGCCCAAATCCAATGCCCTTCTCAAGTTGCTGCTATCAGAACTGAGATAACACAGTACCACAGACTTCAGTCATGTTTGTTTGGCTTTCACACACAGAAGACAGAGAGGGTATGTGGCCACCAGCTCTAGGAAATATGCTGGGAGCTATAAGACGAAAAATAAATAAATCCATCTGTAACTATTTCATCTGTAAAGCTAGACTTTAAAATGGTCTCAATTTCACCCTTAACGACACCATAGGGGAGAGTGAAGGAGCTGTAACATAACTGTGTTTGAGAGAACAAAAAACAAATATCTCTGGGTAAACAGTAAATCGGCTCTCAGGAGGTGGAGGGGGGCAATATGAAAGGCAGGGAGACACACAAGAATAAGCACAAACCAGGAAATTGCTCATTATTGCTGCTGGCAATAATGTTCAGAAATCTCTCCAGCTCCGACAAAAATTCCTGACTCAATACATTTAGAAATAAACAAAACACACAGCAGGCAATGCTATCATGGACATGGTTCCAGGCTCATAATGACCAAACTCTGCTCCCTTAAACCCTGAGCATTAAGGCAACAGAGGAAACAGTCATGAAAGAAACTGTCTTCTTAATTAGTCACGCCTGTTAGAATGTTTTTTCGGGACCTTGACTGTGCCCTCGTCAAGCCTTTCTAGCAAAGGCATATCTGGTTACAGCCACTTCAATGGCTTTTGCAAGTCCCCAGGTCTTCTTGAGCTGCTCCAGCCACATTACCGGCTAGCACAAATAGGTGCTGTGCTGCAGTTTCCTCCAGCAGCCCTGATAGTTTGAACTGTTGGTTGCATTCTGGTGGGCAGAAACAAAGTTTTGCCTGTTTGAATATCTCATTTTTGTTGTCCTGTTGTAGATGCAATAGGATATGAGAACTACTACAGTAGAGAACCAAACAAAAACAACAGCAGCCCAACCCAGTCTTGTGGGATGATAAAGAGGTGAGTGGCAAACTTCAGTTCCCAGAACAGGTTTTTCTCCTTGTGAAGAGCAGTTTATAGTGACAAGAAAAAGGACCTGGAAAGTTATTATTTTCTTCATTGCAGCAAAAAGCAGCTACCTATCAGTAAATAGAACTTGTCAGAAAAAGTAAATCTATTCAAACTGGAGTCAGAGTAATTTTGCCATGGCCTACTGGGAAGAGAGACAGGGGATGACTTCATAAAACAATTAGTTGGCCAGCAATGGAGTGCAGTCACTTATTTCCTCTTTCCTTGTGAGTCATGGCACATAGCAACAAACCCACTTTGTTCAAGGGAGGGCAAAGGTGAACCTTGCTGGGAGCAGAAGCTGTGCAGAGCTGTTTTTTTTCAGCAGTACCTCCTGGCTGGCTGCACTGCCCAGCTGAGCAGGACAAAGAGCTGCTCTCTTATCTAAGTCAAAGGAGAAAACACTTAGCAGAATAACTGTGATGATGAGGGAGGCATTTTTTTCTTTTCTTGACCCATTTACACAGTTATATCAGCAGAAAAGCAGTGCAGATCTATTGGCTTAAATACTGTGTACTGAAATGGCTAATTCGCAGTTGGAATGGCATATTTAAAGTACAAGGGCTTTGTGTTTTGACAAGCCTTATTGCATTGCAATGACAACAAGGAGCAGGAACATTTAAAATGTGGCCCAGGATTGTTAGCGAGCTGATAAGGTTTATACTTTGATTTTTTCAGCTGGAAAGCATATCTTCTCTAATAATAAATTCTAATGCTGCATCCTATACAATTACAGAAGACAATTGTACTGCCATTTAGAACACAACTGTGCTCTGCATGGGCAAATAGCCTAGAGAGGCTCAGGCAGAGTTTGTCAGAAACTGTTGAGTTTGGATATCCATTTTCCAGAAACAAAGTGTTCACCAGCTAAAAAAAAATAGACCCTTTAAATATGCCTTAAGCATGTAAAGCTATTTCTATCTCCACTTGAGAATCCCAACTCATTTTCTCACTTCACTTTGTCTCCAGCACTCAGCTGTGGTATAGAAAATAACTAAGGATAGATTAAAAAAAAAAAAAAAAAGAAATGAAAAAAGTGTCACTTAAGCTCACAGTTTTCAGAAGGGCTCATTATACAGGCTCTGTGCTTTAAATTGTATTGGAGTTTTCCTCAGAGACGGTAATCTCTTACCAACAACTGATAATTGTCATCACATTAATGCTGTGAAATGACTGCAGTTTTGTACTTTGGATCAACAGCTGATACCATCTGATACCTTTCAATGCACAATTTAGAGATGACTGGTGGTTCACTGTTCTGCTGCATTTAAAACCTCCTCTATTTTTAACTGAGGATAAATATATCTACAGCAGAAATGAAAATAGATGGCTGCAGAAAGAGGTGACATCTAGCCAGTGCTGCAGCAGATGGAGGGAAGGTTGAGTTAGACAGCTGAGATGCAGGAATGCTCATACCCAGTCCTGCTCAATCATTTTTTTATTGGTTTCTTTTGGTTCTACAGATTCTCTGAACTACTGCATGGAAGCAGCAAAAACAACATGGAAAGTGCCTCTTCTTCCACCCCTCCTCTTGGTATGCCTCCTCAGAAATAAGTTTACCAGATGTGTTTGGTTTTGATCACGTTGCTAAATCAACAGAACACAGAACAGAAATGATACAGCAGATATTCACATGCTGGTGGTCAAGAGTGAGGGCATTCTGGAAATTAATTTAGCTTGCATGCGTATTAAGCAAACCTCCCAGTTTTAAGTGCCAAATAAACCATCTAACCTTCCAAACCTTTAGGCAAGGTGGAACTGTACATTCAAAACAACATATCTTGACTCAGAACAGAGTTTTCTCCTGAGTAAAATACATAACCTCGAAAAAGCCCAAGAGAATCCCTGAAGGCTAGAACAAACCAGGTTCATGCCTTATAAACCCAAATACCCAATTAATTTCACAGTTGCAGTCTTACTGGAATCCTTGGAACTGGCCATTCACCAGATGACATTTAAACCAGTATTTTGATTATATACAAAACAAAAGTTTATGACATTTTTATTGGCTTGATTTAAAGCAAACATTTAAACTGTGATTCTTGTCTGAAGACCATAAAAAGCTGGTTTAAAACAGCTCCAAAGCACAGTCAAATTCATTTTCTTTCTCAGGTCTGCATGCTTGGGCACCCAGAATGGAAGCCCCAACTGTCATGTTTGTTGCATTTGGTGCTCAGTCTGGAAAGACTATCCAGGGCTGTCAAACACCAGCCAGACCCACCAGGCACTAGCCTGGGCACATGGAGAGCAATGCGGTGCTGAGGGTAGTCACTCCTTCTGAATGTCCTTAGGCTGGGGACAGGAGGGGGAACATTCCCCCAGGAATGGCAAACACTCTGCGTCCAGCTTTTTCTACTGCTCCCTTGCTTGTCTTTCAAAGTGTGAAAAGCCAACTTGCTCACAGTGCTCCTTAGAGCAGGACAATTCAACCAAGGACTGAGTGGGGGAATGCCCAGGAACCCTGGCTGCTCCTGGTGCTGGCAGAGCACTATAATCCCACCAGTCATATGCAGGAAACCTCTTCAACTCTGTAGCAAGGGAAGCTCTCAGGTAGATGATCAGAAGGAGTAAGAGCTTTCCCTAACTATGACAAGCTGTATTGAAGCAACATTTGTTAACAGGGTTATGTCAGTGGCAAATAGCTGTCTGGGAACTAGGGGAATTACCGGAAAAGGGATGGTCACCCAGCAAGACAATGTTTTCCATTTTTCTCAAGGCAATAAAGGAAAGCCCTGTGCATGTCACTGCCCTGCTAGAATTTTATACAACCAGTAGCAGCCAGCTTAAACAACTTGAATCACATCATTTCCCTCTTTGGGCCATTTGGATGGCGCTCTGGCGGCTGCACATTTTTCCCAACCTGGATGAAGCTAAAGCTAGTTACTGACCTCCCACGAAGCTCAATGGCTGCATTGTCATCTCGTCAGGGAGGGACAGCCTCTGTGCAAGGCTTTACCTACAGTTCGCAGCAGCTTTTCTATACATGCACATCTCCAGACAGAGAGAGAACAGAAACCCTTGTATTTGTGAACTCTTGCATAACATCCCATGCAACTGAACTCTTTGTTTCTCTGATGTTTTTTTCTCTCACCCCCTAGCAGAGAAAACAGATCAAGTCTACGCATCCATTTTTGTAAATGAACGAGCTGCAATCACATCCTTGCAGGACTACAGAGTACTTTATGACTACGTGGCCCAGGTAATGGAAGTCTTCAAAACAAGTATTTCATAACATCGGATTTAAAATAGATGATGTTGATCCAAACATCTTGATAATGTTAATTCTGTGAAGGAGATGTTGTCTTTACTTTACAGCTAGGGACGCTTGGAGAATTATTCGTCAAGACCACATGCAGAAGCCAGGAAGCTCAAATGCTGCTTCTTGGTGCACATCACTACACCACGCTGCATCAAAAGGAGATTTCTTTGCAAGTTACATTGCTGAAATCCTAAATTAGTGCTGAGCTGTTACAAACTCATTCTAGAGATACAGGACACCAAAAGCACATGGAAGGCTTCATTTCTCAGGGGATGATGGCTAAGGATGCTGCAATGTGCCTTCTGATCTCCCATCTCTTGTGCAATGTTTTTCCAGGGAAAACAGCCACAGATTCCTTGTGTGACAAATGAATATGACAGGTGCCCGTCCCTAGGCAACTCTCTTCATTTGATCTCGCTTATCATCTGGAGAGTTCTGATCCAGTTCATCACACTGGCAGTCCATGCTGGTGGGGAATGAATTCCATTAAATGATGCTTTCCCTGTACTTTCATGTTGCAGGCTGCAGAATCACAGTGGACGTGGTCCATGTACTAGAAGACTGTTCTAAAGTGCAACTTGCATCTTTAACTGGGATATAGAACTCTTACTGACTTCAGACCTATCTGGGCATAGTACCATTAGAAAAAGCTTATGGATGGACTGGTTATGAATATTTTCTTACTCAGATGGACTCCAGACTCTGGGACTCTTGCTAAATCATCAGCCTTGCTTAGTGGGAGTTTCACAGATACATTACATGTCAATTTAAAGGTTCGCTGTTGATCTAGTGTTAGATTAACAGAAGGAGCAGTATCCAGCAGGTCTTATGTTAGTGCAAAGACACTCTCACACCACAGGACCTGCCAGCAGTAGCTAACATTGAGGAAATGTTGGTATGTGACAGAAGAGAGCCAGGTAAATGATGCAAACCAAGAAAGTGCTGGAAAACAATAGTTTGCTAGCTATAGCAGTATTCTGGCATTTTGTTATATGTTCTTTGTTTTGTTTTCTTTTACAGACTATTTTATTCACTGCCTGCAATTTCATCCAAGCAGAACTGGAAGTACCTTGCTGTTAAAGGCAGTTTTCTTAGGGAGACTGCTGGATCTCTGTCAGATCCTTACTCCAGGAGTTGCCTTAAAAATATGACACATATGGATTTCCCCACTGAGAAAAGAGCCTGTTACTACTTTTAGTATATTGTACATTGAGACCTCTCACTTTGAGTCTGTTCTTACCTACTCAGGTGCATTACATTTAGATCTAGCTGATGCATCAAATCTTTGACAGCCTCTCTTACCCTGTTTCCTACTTTACTACACTGCAGGTAGCAAAGTGGTTTCCTACAGAAAAAAGGCCAGCACGAGTGAAGGGACTGAGAGCCACCTGAGAGCTCAGCAATAGCTTACTTGCAGCTGCACCATTTGTCAGGGAGATAAAAGTTACCCAGCTCAGGAAGAGTCGCTGTACCTCCACTGGTCACAACTGTTCCCAATTAAAAGAACTAAGAGACCTACTTACAGACTGCATTAGCAGAGATACTGCTACCATCTCATGTGGGAATTAAGCTGTGCACTGTTTTATTTAGCAGCACCTGCATACTGTGGAAGGGCCATGATTAGCTGCTTTATGTCAGCCATATTTAACCCCTTCTAGCCTTCCCCAGTGATATAACAGTGAAGTTGCTCAGGAAGAGACAGCTTGGAGACATTTGAGGGTCTAAAGAAAATGGTCAGCTCAGTAAGGGCTTAATCTCTCACTCTGTGGTATTTCAGGCTCATTCCCAATCAGAAGGATGCTGGCAGACTGTTGATGAAAGGCAGGGTTAAGAAAATCTCATCAGATACATGTTGGGCCACCCTGTACTCTCATGCTAACCACATTTCCTTTCCCTGTCTTCTTTCAGAACCCAGATGAATTGGACATCAGCGAAGGAGACATCGTAGTTGTCATTGAAAAACATGAGGACGGCTGGTGGACAGCAGAAAGGAATGGGCAGCAAGGCTTTGTGCCAGGGTCTTATCTTGAAAAGCTCTAATGAAAAGAGCCCCCAGTCATCTGACTTCAAAAATATTCTATTATGGAAAACAAACAGCACACAAGGTCTGCTTCAGACAACCCTAATACTGTCTTCTACAATTACCTGTCAGGAAATAACCAACTAGCCATGCTTGGCTCTTCCTCCCTCCTGCCCCAGACCAGCATCTCCTGGTCTGCATTGTCACACAACTGTTGTCACCTCAGAGAGATTAGGACTTGTGCTTCTTATCCAAAGTTCTTCCTACCCTCATCACACTATGCTGCCATCAGCATTGCAAAACTTGGAGAATCTGGGAAGAAAACTCTGCCCAGAACTTAACTGTGGTAAAGGAAAAAGATCAAGGAGGCAAGTGCTTTTCTCCAGCATGGAGGATTACCTCTAGCCAGCCTGCGACCCAGGAAGAAACTCTCTTAAGTTCCTGTTAATAGTCTTCTCCCAAGTTCCCCTTATAGCATGTGGTTAAGCAAGGATAAAGGTGGGGAACTCTCAGCTGCTCTTTATCAGAGTCACTGATGACAATACAAAGAACAATGGACACATTGTTCATAGAGAGGAACACCTGACAGAGTGAGACACATTAGTAGTAAGAAAACAGAAGGCGTTCCCCATGCCGGCCGCCTCCTGATATAGTGAAGTCCGTGCTACCCGAGACTCTGCCTTGCACTGAATTCTGAGGCAGCACAATGAGCCCAAGGCTTGCCTATGTCTTCGCTGGATCATTTGTCTGACGCTTCTCTGGGACTTCTTATGCTTCAAACAACAACAAAACCAACAAAAAAGTAAAGCCGCTCCTCTGAGCACCACAGAGAAGTGCCAATTATCTCCTCATGCAGTTTGCATACCCATGTCATCAGTGCAGTCTCCTTTCAGCTCCTCTGTCCACTTCCCTGGTTCTTGCTCTTCTGCCCAGAGTTCTCTGTCTCTGACTGCTACCTACAGCTTCTGCACTGCTGGTGTTGCTGGCATAGAGATATCCTGGTTCCTTTCCAGACACTTCTAATGTTCTTCAGCAAACCCTGTTCAGGGAAACCACACTGTGCAGGTTCACTGTATTTCATAGATTTCAGCTCTATTCAGTCTTTCACTATTAGCATTTAAGCACATTTCCAACTGTCACTGTACTTATCAAGAGATCGATAGATACTTTCTGCCATTCCTTCCTTTTCAGTATTTTGTGCTGGCTTTAAAATAAAAAAAAAATAAAAAAAAAAAAGGTGATTTTATCTGAAGTAGAGAGAGCTATTTCTGGGGACAGAATGACCTTGTTTGTCAAGGTTTTGTGTCTTAAAACAAAACCAAGTCAAAGAAAATGAATCAAAATTGCTACCCAAAAGGCAAAAAGCAGAGAGGAACTGCTAGCTAAGACACAGCAAGGAAGACAAAGTTAGATAGAAGAAAAAGTTGTAATGGTTAATGCAATTATTTCTTAAATGAAACAGAATGAAGGACAGAGGCACTTGCAGTACCTTAGTCTAATTTCTTGCTTTAGGAATGGAATACAAGTTGCTGCAGGCTTTTTCTTTAGCTCACAGGCATACTCGTCCTTCCCACACTTCCCCGGGGTATTATGCAGCACATCTGCACGAGTGCTGAAGGGCTCTTAGCACAGGCTGAGAGCTCTGCAGAAACTTTAATGGCATTTAACGCTCTAAGTTACTCAGGCTGAAGATGTTGACAACAGGTTTCTGTGACCACATCTGAGACGAACAGTGATAGAAATCTGGTCCACAATAGCCTTCAGCTAGGCCACTGCACTGTGAATGGCAACTGTCAGAGCCAACCACATTGCTCCTTATGGACAGTACCAGAAGAAACCTAAAGCACAAGAGAGTTAATGTAATTGCTTCTTGAACCATCTTCTATTAAAAAAAAAAATTTAAAAAAAATTGTACTAAACCCACAAGTACTTAAATTAAATAAATGTAGGTAGATATTTTGCAGATTATGTTAATTAAAAAACGCAATCCATTGAAATGTATCTTCTGTAAATCTGTATGACATATTGCGCTAAGGCTCCTCACTACTCTGGGGGTGCAGATAGTCACACACAAGACATTGCAGCACTCAGTCCTGTTTACCCGGAAATTCTGCTTTTGCTTACATGTACCACATGGCCTACATCACTGACAGCCAGCCAGTGGAGTGGTGACTGCTGCTTCTATCCCATCAGATCATCACATGTTTCTGCTGTTGGGACACTGGTTATTTTTCTATCTGTCTCTTCTTCTGTCAAGTAAATATTGTTCGAAGTGCAAGAGGCTGTAGATGTTTCAAAATCTGTGTCACAGCATTTGGATCCTACAAGTGAACTCCAGACTATTCAGGAAATAAAAATGTAGCACCAATGTTTTCTCATGACTCCATTCCTCTGCTTTACATGGAAGAATTCAGCTGATAAGTAGTTATGAAGCCATATAATGGCAGTATGCCCTATCAGTATGACAGCACTTGTCAGAAATAGAACAGAGATAGCAAGAAATATCCACATCTTCTGAGGACACCTCCTACCAGCAGGAAAAACAGAGAGGTCAGAAGTAGGTTACTACCTTAGTAACATTGCCTTAATAACAATCTTTCCTCTCCAGTTTGGTAATACTAAGGCAACAGAACTGATGCGTTCAAGTAACTGTTTAATTTGCAGGTAAGACGGGAAACTGGAATGGGTCCTTTCCAGTTGGAATTCTGTTTGGACAAACACTTCTGACTTGACTCCAGTCTTTCATTTCCACTATTTTTTTTCCTAAGGATGTGCCAAGCAACAAGCAGGGACAAAACAGCAGCAGCAAAAAAAGTCAGGTGTTTGTCAAATTAACTCCTATTTCATAGCACACAACAAGCGGACTGCCTTTTTATTGACAAAGTCAGTGCTCTGGCTTTGGGTGGGTTCACATACAAGCAGCTGTTCCCAGACAACGAGGAATTTGCTTTTACCTGTACCAGCTGCTCTGCAAGAGGGGAACCTAATTATTTGCTTAGAGGTTGTGGCTAGTGTGTATATACAGAGAAACCAATTGAAAAGTTACAGTAACATAACGTTACTGAGCTCTTTTTGAGTAATTTCCCTCACGAATCACAACAGAATGGGAAGGGACTGAGGTTTGACACCTGCTGCTTTCCTACATGGATTTGAGATTTGAGGAACACGGTCATGAGACACTATGAAAAAGTGTAGTGTTAATCTGTTTTATTATTCCTTTAACTGCAACAAAAATTCAAAGGCTAGAATTAGGCAATCCAGCCCAATGGTACGCTTAAGACTCAGCACATACTTCTTTTACCATGTTATTATTAATTAAGGAGAAGAGGAGGAAACTCTGTTTTAAAATAACATCTAACCAACAACAACCACATGTGATTAGGAAATGTCTATAAGCACAGTGTGAGGCCTCTCTGCACAGCACAGATTTCAGCTGCTGCATATGGCATTAAGAGCCCACAAGCCAGTAGTAAAACTTGGTTAAACGCAGTAGTGTCAGACTGGAGAGATCCGGGCAACTCAGCTCTAGGATGGCCAACCACAAAGAAAGGACCTCCTGCCAAGCTCACAAGTCCACTGCTGCAGATAGACAGCTTCCAGAACTTTTTACTAGTCAGCAAGAAAGCAACCACTAAGCACTGAGCAACAGCAGGAGCACAGCAGCTGTTTGAGGTTTGAAGTGGTTGCTACCTCCTTGATGAAAGTGGCTTCAACACTGCATTACAAACAACCTGTGCATACTTCAGCTAAAGTGCTGACACATCACACACAGAAGATATAATCAGTAATAATTCCTACCTTGGATTGCTTCTTGTTTCATTTCTTCAAGAGATGCATTCAAAGTCTGTCTCTTTTCCAAAAGTAATATTCTGAGCAGAGACTCCTGACTGCAGCTTGGGCCTCATTGATTACCAAGTGAAGCGGAAACACATGGATGCCAACAAGTGATTCATTACAAACCAGGCATCAGGTGTTGTCTAACAGTAGCTCGTTTGAGCATTAAGAAACATGGAACTCAAGCACTGGTGGATAACTAACACACTTTCTTCTCTGGTACTAGCTGCTAGGTGGTTGAACGGTGCAGGCTCACAGAACAGAGGGAACTCTGCACCAATACTACACATACACAATCTACTGCACTGAAAGATAGCTGCTAACCTTTCAGTGAGAGCTGACAACAACTCTCCACAGTACAGGGCAAACTCTGAAGGCCTGCAGAGCTGCCTCTGCTGCTCAGTACCATCTCTCTTCCCTTGTGCTTTTTTGTCCTCCAGCTTGCAGTGCTGGGGCACTGAAAGCAAGGGCAGTTACCAGCCACAGAGCTACCAACTCATTGCTAGTAAGCAAGCGGAGCAGGAAGGTGCTCTTACCTTGGCTTTCACCTCAAGATGTACATCTCCTTGCTGTCATCAGGTTACAGACACAACCAAGTAGCCAAGCCTCTCAAGTAAAGCGGAGTTAGCTTAACAAAACAAAAGCTAACGCTGGGGTCAGCCACTACCATTCATCAGCTCTCTATTGACAGCACTCATCCCAGGTGAGCTTACAGTGCAGCTGTGATGCACTGGGCATGCCTACTGTAGCTGAGGCTAAAGTAGGGAGAATAGCTGAAAGTTTGCTCCCCAGGAAAAGAGAAAGTTGTAATGCTAAGGGCCTGCAGGGGTACATGGAGTGGTTTTGTAGAGAAAAGGATACTTGAATTTTGGAAGAAGAATAGCAATCAGTGTTCTGCCTGTAACTAGGTTATTAAGAAAATGGCAATTCCCTATCTACTGAGAAATACCATAGAGGCAAGTATGTTTTAGTGAAACAACTGGCCATTACCTATTCTTTGTTAGCTCAAGTTTTGGGTGAGCTCAGAGCCAGTCATCTCCAGAGCTGCATGCTCCTGGATCATGCACAGGACCAATGTGATCTGCTGCTAGAATGGCCAGATAATCGTATTTCCATCAAATTAGCCAGTACACGTGGTACAGTGCCCATCCTGTCCTTCCACCAGCTGTTAAAGGACAGCTGACACCCCATCTGGCACAAAGCTGCTTGCGGCGACATGAAGAGCGCATTTCCAGCAGTCACCACTGTGTGGCTGCGGCATTTTTGTCTGACAGGCAAGCTCTCACAGGACTGTGGTGCTGTATTCTGGCCAAAAGCACAGACTGAATCTTACTTTTAGATATAAAACTCTAAATCACTGAGACTTCTTGGCAAAGTGATGAGAAATCAGAGTTGATATATTTGAAATTTCTAAGAGAAAAGATAAAATCCTTCTAACCCATCACGGGATTAAAAGGCAGCGACCGGTCAACAGCCAAGGGTTTCCACTTAAAGAGGACACAAAAAGCAACTGAGGAAGGACAAAGAGGCAACAGGTATGGTAAGAGGTTCTTAGAACAAATGTCACTTACCACACCTAAAAGACCTACTGTTGTATTGAGTGTTGTATCAACCCGTGGAATCCCAGCTTTGCTGCCCATAACATAGCTCCACTAACCCACCAAACCAAGGGCAGACACACAAAGTAACCAGTGTGCAAACTGTTGCAATACTGAATGAACTGCAACCACATCACTGCTGCTTTGACTCACAGCCTCCTAGACTTTGAAATGCTGGCATTTGTGCAGCTCCTCCCCCAGGGTAACTGGGCTCGCAGTATAGCCACAAGAAATTCCTGCCTAAACTTGAATGAAATTCCCTGAGTGTGGGATCACACACATAGGTTTGTTCAAGGAGCCCAGATAAAACTCTTTAATAAAGAAGTGACTTTGTGAAGCAAAGTTGTACCTCGGTTTCCCTCTTCATCGCAGGGGAGGTCGTAAGGCACTTGACATTATGAGCTGGAAATCCTCCTGGCACTGAGTATTTTCATGATTGTTCAGTTCCAGGCTCAGCCTAAACAATCCTGGTGCTGGTCAGATCAATATTTACAATGGTAAATCTTGAATAAAAGGACAAATTACAGTGTTCACAGGGCTGCTGCTTGTATTGCAGCAAGGGAGTGGATGCTCCTGGGAAGGGGGTTGCAGACACAAGGTAACATTCACACTCAATACAGAGAGTGTGTGTGTGTGAGTTTAGTACATTCCCCTTCACTTTACAAGGGCTCCAGCGCTCAACAGCTGCATCTAAGGAAGAATTGTTCTAAAAGGTTAAGCCAAAAACAGTCCTTGGAGGGATTTCTTGGGAAACTGGTGAACTTTAACCTTCCCAGGATAGGAGTGTTAACATAAGTGTGAATGGGAAGGCTTTCAATGCACTAATAGATGTGAGAAATGCTTTGTCTTGAGAGAAGGGCTGCACAGCCCTCCTAGTGTCTGAAGCCCTTACGAAGAAGAGAGACATAAGTGACACTGACTTTGTTTTGCTAAGGGGCAGCTAAAGGTTTTACTATGGTCACTGCTGAATTCAGCAGCCATGGGGAGATTCAAAACCGAAGAGAAACCTTTATACTAGGAATAGAAGGAACCTAGAGAAGGGCATGGTCCATGTTGCAGAGTCCTGTCCCAGCTTCACAAGTCCTAAATTTAACTTAAATTTACTGTTTGCATATAGTATTCTCAGTGCACCATGTCCTGGTGCTGACATCGTTGTTTCCCAGCCCTGCGTACTAACATTGACAGACTAAAAACATGGCTTTAAGCTTTCAATATGAATGACAGGCAAGGCACAGGAGCATTTTGCAGAGTGGAGACTATTAAAAACTAGCATGCTTCCTAAGAACAGGGCATTCTCAGAAGTGCTGGAGTAGGTACCAGTAAATAAAAGCCTTGCCTACTGCCCATCAAGTGTTTGTAGAGGCCTGGCACAGGACTATGCACTGCAATCTTTGCCAAAGATGATTTATCCTTCTCTCACTAAGAGCATATGAGCACTACCCTTATTTACTTGATTTGCTAGCGCCTTCCTTCTGTGGCAAGCATGATTTAATTTCTTATCTTACTGCCTTCTTCATGCAGGTGAGAGGGAAAAAAAAAAATCAAGACTGTTTAATAGCAGTTTTCTAGACTGATTTCTACTGTGGTCAACAAATGACTATTTTGGCATGTAAGGGAGCCTAGATGCTAAGTCCTCCAAATGTCAGTGGTTCACTTAAGCACTTTGTGTGAAGAAAACCACTTCCCATTCTTTAGTCACAGTCTGATGCTGACACCACAGTTAACCTGGAAAAACTGAAAGTAATTTTTTCAAAAAATTGCAAGAGTCCCATGTGGTGAAAGGGGCTGCTACCTGAAGCATCACACCAAGCTGAAAGCAATCCCATCCATTTTCTGGAGCATCACCAGGAAAAGCTCTCTGGTCCCATAGTGCTGTGGTTTGCCAGTTCTCCACCAGAGAGCATAAAAAAGTTTGAACTTCACAAAAAGTGTTTCTTTGCTTGCTCCAGCAGGATCACTGAGGTGAGGCTCAGTGTGTGCTTATATTACAATGAGGCAGCTGCAGGCAAATCCAGGATCCACTGCACTTAGTGACTTTTATTGCATTTCAGTGGGATTTATGTCAGGCCTAAGATTAAGTCAGTTACAAGATCTGCTATCTCTGTGCTGTGGAGACTAACACTGCCATTATCATTACATGTACTTATCTCGATACTCCAAGCACTGAGAAAACCTCACAAGCTGTCCTTGCTAACTTAATTAAACTGAGTTTGTTTTTCTCACCTGTTTAATAAGACAAACA
>VWYK01097038.1:2501-25145 GCA_013399775.1 Semnornis frantzii
CAGATACCTTTTGTCACTTCTCCAATGGATCTTTGGCAGCACATACAGGGTTGGTCATGTATGTGTTTGGTCCTGCTGGCTAATTGCTCCCCAGAAGAGAAGTTGCCAGCCAAGACCACTGCCCACCCAGTACTCTGCAGTATGGAAGGCCTGAATTCAGCAGTGAGAATAGCTAAACCCTTCAGTCTTATTCTGTATCTGCAGTAGAAACATCCCCTAAGATGACCCAGGCACTGAGTCCTCCTATGACCAAGGTTGGTTTAGAGAGGTTAACCGTTTAAATGATTAACAAGAGGAATGAACAAGAAATACTTTGGAAAGGATAGTAAACCAGGTCATTGTAGGTTTACAGTCATCTCCGGTTCCAGGAGAGCACAGCGTGTCTGATACTACTTCCCTCGAGCAGGCTGGAGACAGGTCATGGGAAGTAGCCTGGGAATTTAGTTTCCATGTTGCCTTGTACTGTTTGCAGAATTCCGAACTTCTTGTCTTGGGATATTTTTCCTCTGTCTCCCACCCTCAGCACAAAGGCTATCCAGAGGAGTACTGGGTCTGGATACAAGGGTCCAAGTGCAGCAGCTCCATGCATTGACTGCCTCAAAATTCAATGCACCTATAGACAAGCAGCCCTGGTTTCCCATTCCAGCACTGAGAGCACCCTCCTTATGACACTGTGTACTCTGTGTCATTGTGTCTCTGTGGCATGTCCGGTCTGCACAGACATCAGCTGAATTAGCTGCAGTGTCAGAAGCAAAGACTATGTTAGAAGCGACTGGTCTATGTCAGTAAAAGCTGTGTTAAAATCACAATCAGTCCCTGAAACATCTGATAAAGCATCATCCAGCAAGAGATGTCCAGCAACTCACTGGCATTGGTTCTGCTGTCTCCTGGGGGCAGCTGCCCGCACTGCCTCCAGTACTTAGCCACTCCTTTTCCTCTTACTATCTGTGTCACCCAGGTCCCTGCCCTTCACTAGCACTTCTAAGGAAATCCCCCCCCAGTAACGAAGGGGTACATATATACTGACTGGTAGGATGCTCCTGGCATCTTCTCAAGTGTGTCCCCAGAGTCTTGCCTGATGTGGGTTCACTTAAGTGCCTCATACTTCTGCCATGCCCAGAAGTGTCTGGGGAGCTTGTGAGGAAGTGACAAGGGCTGGCCACAAATACAGGTTGTATTTTGGTTATGAACTTGACAGTCAGGAACTGCAAAACACTTCTGTTATTTAAATCAGCATTTTCAGTGCCTTTTACTCTCTAAGATTTATTTTGTTTTGGACACACCAGAGTTCGTTGATAATAGATGAGAAGGAGGGAGAGGAGGATTTCTTATTTACAAACACAACATTCTACTTCTGGCAGAGGAGATTTTGCAAATTCTCTGCAAGCAAGGGAACAGAAGCCTACTATACAGAAAAGGCACTGCGCTTTACACCCACAGTACCTGTGTGACCATGCCCAGTTGGCTGACAGAATAGGCTCTCCCAAGCTTCGTTTCTCCTTACTGTCTCCAGTAGGTTTTTGACATGTCCGTGTCATACCCCGTGAAGATGTGTGTAACTGCATGACACAGGGCAGAAAGCATTTCAGAGGGGAAAGGAAGAAAAGGACTACACAGATTGCAAAAGAAATGTGTGAACAAGCAAGCTGGGCCAAGTCTAAACTGTCCCCTGAACACCCCCCAGTCTGTAGCCTCTCATTATTTGGTTGTCACAACAGAAATCTAGAGAGTGTACTCACTGATTCCTGAATAAATGCTAACCCATAAAATGAGCCATACTTGCATACTTCACATTTTTAGCAGTGCATATGGAGCCTGAGCACCCTGTTAACATGTTCTGAGACAGTTGTGAACACTGCTTATTGCAACAGATCAATCAAGAAAGACCAAGTCAAAAGCTGCTTGATTATGGTTTTTATATTTCTACTTATAGGTTTAATGGATGTAGTACCCAGCAGCCTCATCTGTGGTTTCCTCTATGCATGCCTCCAACCAAAAGTCTTAACTAAAGGCTCTTCCTAGTCCCATTAAGTAGAAGCTGTGCAGAAGATAGACATAGATGATAGATGATCAAATAAGAGAGCAAATGAGGCAACACTGATCAGCACAGGAAGCTGAAGGTATCACTTCCTTGTTGCGGTTCATTTTTTGTAGGTAACAGAACGAAGGACATTTGTAAACACACATTTAAAGAGATGCACAGTAGCCTGCTACTTGAGAGTAGCAGACTTTGCAGTGCGTGGACCTTGATTCCATGAGGAGGCATGGGGGGCCAGTGGGCCTGAAATAGACCAGATGGGCCTTTGATGCCAGAAATGCAGAGTACTTGCTTATATAGTCACACCGGGGTGCAAGTGGTGGGATGTAGACATAATGGTGTGCCAGGAAAAGGCAGCCCGTGGTAAAATCTGATAAGGGAGAAGGAAGAAAGGGTTGCAGGGGCTGTGCCCCTATAGCAGATGGATAGGGCAGCTGGTGACAGTCTGTAAGGGAGAAGCCTCCTTCCTCTTCAGCCCTTGCTGTATACAGTGATGATTAAGATCTGAACTGATTTATATTGGCTGCAGTTATTACTGTCTCATCCCAGTTCTTCACAATGTAACCCCCATCTCACACCCAAACCATCACTCTGCTCCTATTGATCATGATTCTGCATACGGAACAGGATGACTTTCCTTCTCACCCACATGCATTTGTCAGGTTTTTTGTGTACAATAGTGATTCTTAAGTCCTTGGGCATCAAATTTCTTGCTCTGATACTTTCCGAACCACTCCTAACATTATTCTATCCTAGCCTGCAAAGCACTCAGGCAAGCTGTGTGTAAAGCTAGCTTAATACGAGCTACTGCAGAAATTGGAGCTTTGTGTGTGCTGGTCTCAGCAAAGCTTTCCATTTCCTCATATAACTGGGATGTGCATGCACAGATTTTAGCTTTGCACATCAGATGTTGGATGTGTCAGTCAGGCACATGCAAAACTGTAATTCTGTCTGAGAGACAGGATCCAAGTAAACAGTGCTAGTGGCAATCCCATGAACTGCTGTTCTCCTCACAGTTCGTGCTCCTAGTAGCAGATGTTTATTATAAAGAAAAAAAAACAAAAACAAACCCAAACAAAAACCTTCCTTTTGTTTTCCTGAGGCTAAGACTTAGGCTACACAGACTTCAAGCCAGGAAACATGTGATTTTGTATATGCAGCATTAACAGGTAACATGTAGGCAATTAAAGCATTATCACAGTGCCTAAACCAGGCTAGGGAGCTGCATAAAGGGAGTAGGCAAGAAAGAGGTAGAAAAGATGCTGTTCCTTTCCTTCTTTTTTATTTTTTTTAAAACAAGTCTAGAACTGTATTCCAAGGTTTTTAAGCAAATTGAGTAGTTCTGAATTTTAAGAGAGCATCAAAAATTGAATATTACTTGCAAACTCTGCCTGTAATACAGTCCCTGAGGATGCAGGAAGGGAGGCATGATGAGATCGCCTTTTTTGACGAGTTTTGCACTCCAGCTCACACGGTCCACATGTGCCGCTGCTGAGAATAGTGGTCTCCCTATATCCTGTGTATCTCACTGTACCAAAGGAGGGAGTTAGCTTAGCACCACGCAGCCAGAGTACTGTCACAAGGGAGGAAGAAAAGTGTGTCTCCTTTGTTAGCATTGGCTGGTTGTAACATGGCTGATTGTAACACTGCACCCTGCAGTCTCACCACGTCTGCCTCTTTGTTTCCTTCAGATTGTACAATCCATTTAAACCGATTAACTAATGGGATAAAAATTCACAATGCATCTGTTTAACAATCAAGCCTGTATTCAAGAAAAGCATTTAAAACTTCTCCTGTCACAGCTTTGGCAAAGTGAGCTTCACTCCAGCCTGGTGCCCTGGCCTCCTGTGCCATGCACGTCTGTTGCCGAACAGGAGCTGTCTCTGCTCTAAACCAATCCCACCAATTCTCTCCATCCCTGAGCACAGTCTCTGTGGGAGTGCATCTGATGTGGGGGGTGGTGCTTATGCAGTTTTTTTGAACCCAACCTCAACTTGCTATGCCATCACAGAGGGAAGGTGCTATACAAAGCCTAAGTTTGCCTCATGCTCTCTTCATGGTGTCCCTTCATCCTACAGACACCAAAGAGGAAAAGGGTCCCAAATATCAGGGGGGAACAAATGTAAACAAAAGTGAGATGGATTTTCTCTGGTCCGTCTGAATTTATTCTATACTCCTCACTTTGGGGAGAACTGGACTATCTCACATCCCTTCAGCAATCTCACTAGGCTTTTGGTTTTGATTATAAATAACCACAGCCTGAAAGGGATTAAGATAGCTACTACATTTTTCTCTTTTTCACTTTAAGAAGTCAAAATAGATGAAAGGAAGCGTTAATATCAGGAATTTTTCCAGATGAGTTTTCTTTTGATGTCCTAATGCAGTCTGTATTTGTTATGATATTTAATGTCTGTTTTGAGTTCGGTGATATTTTTTGGGGTTTGACTTTGTTTGGGGTTTTTTTGGTACAAGCCTGATGGAGAGAGGCCAGTGTTAGAACTGTGTTTCAGTCACTTTAGTTGTCCTGGGAAGGTTTCTGGCAGGCTGCACAGGAAGGAAATAGAAGGTTTAGTGACATCAGAGTCTGGGTTGTTGATACTAACACATGACCTCTCCGTTCACAGCAACAGGTGAAAGACGTGTTTCTGCTTTAGAAGTAGAAGCATTTCTTGTGGGGAAAGAGGACACAAGTGCATGTTTTGTCTTTCAGAAAAGCTTTTTTATCCATATTGCCGACAGGAGAGAGAAAACCTCAGTAGACTCACTTTAAAGCACCGAGGAAATTGTGAAGTTTTAGAGTTTTGGTATCTATTTTTGAACTAAAAACTACTTGATATTTTTATTCTTCCAAACATCCTTTAGCATCTCAATTTACTTTAGGTGGTTTCTCCAGACAATTATGTGGAAAACAGGAGAGCTTTATTCATTTGTCTTCATCTTGCCTCATGCTGTGCCTGATGATAGAGTGTTGTTCTTCAGCTTCCCATGCTTTTTTGTGAAAAATGAGAACACTGAATTCCTTGCTGGACAATGCATTGATGCAGTTGTGTTTGCTTTTGCAGATTAAAATCATGGTTTAGCACAATGTTACCTTCGGACCTAGTGGCTGGTTTTAGCATGGTGTAGATTCAGCTGCTGCATTTCTCCAGGTTGAGCACAGTTCGAAAGTCTTAGATCTTCATACCCAAATCAGTCTTTTCTTTAGAAGAGCAACCAGAAAAAAGTTCAGGGATTATGTTCGACGACTCGGTTTGTTGCAGTGGTTAAACTCATAACATCACACACTGTTCAAGAAAGGTGAGAATCCCAGAGTGCTGGTAGTGGATAGTAGCAGCAGCAATTTTTGAAGAGCAGAATGGAAGCACATACTGAGCAAGAAAAGAAAACAAGTGGAGGAAAGAGATGAGGGAGACAAAAGAAAAAGAGAAGCAGATTGACTAAGAAGAGGAATAAGTAAAATTTAGTGGTGTGCTGGAGTTGCAAAAGCAGAAATAGAAGTGAAAAAGGGAGTGTTTCTGAGGAACACTCGGCACCAGCCTAGCTGCGGCAGGTCAGAGCTGCTCAGCCACACTGCACTCAGGCTTGGTGTGATTCCCCAGCATAAGCCCAGAAGAGCAGTCTCTCTCTCTGCTGCTGCTTGGGAACATTGTTGCACCAAATGGCCACCAAAACAGTCCTGGTCTGCTCTTCAGTAAGGCAGAGCAGTACTAAATGAGGCCCTCTCAAACAGGAGGTTACCACAAAATAAGGTAGGAAACCCCTTCTGACTAAGAGAAGTAGTCAGGAGTCAAAACACAAAGCTTCCCATCACCATTGTTTTTTGTAACACTCCTGATCCGTTTTTATGCTGAAGTAGCTTCATATAGCTGTCCCAGACCGCTAAAGCTAAGACAAGAAAAATGAAACAGCTTAGCACTTCCCCATGGTCAGCACCCTCGCAGAAAGCAGCCAGCTTGTTGGAAAAGAGGATCTTTCTAAAGCCATGGTCACTTATTATTTTCATTCTGCTGCGTCAGCCTTTCTGGTGTCTGTGTCTAGGTAAAAAGTCAGTCGTCTGAAATAAGCTCCAGCTGATCTAAACCCTGAACTAGCCCTACCAAAACCCTAATGATCCATTCCCATAGCTTCCCTATTTGTTCCCTAGTCAAGAAAAGCTCCCCTTGGTTTGCTGAATGTTCAAGATTTTCAGTCCTTGGATCATAAGTTTGGAAGGATATTTTTATGTGGATGGTTTGACTTGCTCTTTTTATCTTGGTCCCATTTCACTGTATGTGGTTAAGCAGCATGGCAGGATAGAAATGCACTCCCCTAGCACATGCACATTTTCACATTAGGCAGAGATAACTCAGTTCTTGAGCCCAGACATACACTGATATCCAGCTACTCTCAACAGTTGTGGAAGTTCTTAGAGAGATTAGTGTTGCTTATTCTGAAGCATTTGTCAAGTTGTGCTGTGAGAATCCAAAGGAACAGCTGTTCCAAATTTCTCCAGAAATGGTTATCTCTTAGAAGACTTGTGTCATTCTTTTAATTACAGCTTTGGTTTTGATCTGCTGGGTCTCCACGCCACCACACCACCGGGACAGCTGCACTTACACTAGAGCTTCGTTTTGAAGATGTTGGTGATTCATACACTCCTACCACACTCTGCAGCCCTCCAAACACTTGCAGAACAAAACCCAAACCAGAAATAGGAAGTTCATAGCCAGGTTGCTGGTTTTGTAGAAATGAAGTAATACATTAATAAATTAATCACACAGTCAGCTTTACAGACTTTTGTCCTCACAAGAAGTTTGAGACGGTGCTTTTGTTAGGCTATTCAATATTCTTAACACTGCTTTGCAGGTTGGTAACTTGAGTGAAGGGACAGACCAGGATGAAACATCAATGTGAAAAATGAAACTTTTAATATAATCACTCATTTAATCGCAGGAGTTTACTGAAGTTTGAAGAAAAACCCAAACAACACCTTATGATTGAGTTGCAAAATTATAATAAGCCCAGATTTTAACCAGGCTGCTGCTTTCTTCACTACCTATTCATTTATGTTCATTGTAGGTTATATTTCTATAACTGATGTCATACTAGTGTCTAAGCCAACCACAAAAATTCATTCAAACCCCAAGTTTTGCAGTGACCTTTCCATGCAGAAGCTCCATAGCAAAGCTGGTCCCTGGCAAACCCTGTGAATGGGAACGAGCCAGGAAATGAAATGCTGAGAATCTCAGACTTGAGTTGGAGGGCAGCCAGAGTGCACTCCAAAAGAAAGCAGCGAAGCTTCTGCCTTGAATGTAGGTCACCACTCACAGAAATTCAGTGCTCATGTGAAGAGTGCCATGAAGCAGCACATTAGGGAAAGGAGTCAAATGCGTAGTGCTTTCTGTGAAGTAATTACAACAGTGCAAGGGGGAAGGCTCCTGATAGCTTTGGCTTTCTCCATTTACACCACCACAAGTGAGGCATATGAGTGTCTGGCATCACTAGAGATTCCTTGAGGGCATATTTCACTTGGAAGAATAGTTTAAAACCAAAATTGTTTGACATAAATGAGGCATCTGCCTTTTGTCCTTTTAAACAGATTATGCTCAAGATGTTGTTCCGGGCTGAAGTCTATTGTCAAAGTGAGTAGCTGCCTGTGAGTTAATCTCAGCATTGTCTGCATATCCTTGCCCACAAGCCTGCTTGCAGCAATTAATGGGGCTCTTTCCTCACTTGTGGAATACAAACATATACATACAGATATGTATTGTGGGGATAAGACTTCCGGTGACTCTACTGAAACCAACTGCAGAGCATGCTCGTTGTTCGCATGTAACCACACAACTAAATATGCTGGCTGTCATGCTCTGAAAGCAAAGAAAAAAACAACTAGTTTGGTTAAAATTAGAGCAAAGAAACCTTTCTTTGGTTTTCTTTTCACTGAGTTGTCATACTCATCGGAAGAACATCTCTCTCATATCTCATTTAATCCTAAGACAGTTATGTCCAGTTCTCTGCCACTTCTCCCATCTCTTGTTTCTGAGCTCCATCACATAATGCCCTGCTCTGCTGGCAACAGTCATCACACCGTGCCATCGTCTTGCACCTTTGATAGATCTTAATACATTTGGTATATGATGATGTGACGAAGATGTAACCGTTCAAAAAGATATCTCGAGAGAGCTCACACTGAAAGACGTGTATGATGCTTCAGGGTGCTTCAGTACAAGTACTGATGAAGTAATGGAGATCTTTCATATTGATTTTGAAAAGACATCATCTCTTGCCTTTCTGTCCTCTACATTGTATATGCTGTCTCTGTGCATTTGCATTGCATTGACTTTTACTTAGTTTTACTTAATCCCTGCATGCATTCCTCTTTCTTACACTGAATCTTATGATTAAAATGGCTCTCTTGTCCATCATACCACTAACAATTACACATTCCAGAAACACATACCCCTGAAAAATAAGGTCGTTTGGCTGTATGATGTAGCCCAGCACTAAGAATCGCTCTTTGCTGTAGCTTTGGACCTCAATCAGAAATTGCCCCACATCTGTGACAATCGCTAGTATGAATAAAAGAGCCTAATATTCACCAGCAGAAGAGGGGCTGTAAAAGGAGAAGATTCCACTTGGCAGATAAAGTAGGACACCAGGTCCCAGTCTCATACTGTCTCAGTTCTGTTTTAATGTCATTATTATTTCATTTTGATAGAAAATACTGTGGTTAGGGAGATGGTGCATCTCAGTTCAGCTGCTCAGAGCTAAAAGGAGAAACTCATGCAAGTGAGTTTAGACCCCAAAGCTGATACATATTCAATACATTTTTCAACACAGCTATCAGGACAAAATACCACTGGTCAATGACCAATTGTACAACTACAATTTAGTGAAGGTGTAGGTACCTACTTTGAAACTTACATGGAAAAAATTCCCCACTAGAACTGACTCTTAGGGATTTTTTTTTTCCCTGATAAATACTGTTTTAAACTACTCCACCCCTCGGGATATGTCTCTGAGCATGCCTAGAAGTACCTTACTGATAACCTGGTTGTACATGTTGCCATCTTGAGCCTGATCAGGATTTACAGACTGGGATATTCTATCTGTTAGCAGTCAGCACACCAAATTTCCAATTCCTCTTTAGCTTAACACAGCCAGATAGAGTGTTTCCGAAAATGACCAGCTTTTCATTACAGAGGCCAGACTCAGTCACAGTCAATTTTTCTGTAAGATAATAAAAACTGGATTGAGATTCTACTTCTGGATGGCAGCATCACTTATGCTTCAATCCCCCCCCACCTCACTCATGTTTCAATCCCCTCCACCTCACTCTAGGCTCTAGGACTCTGTTCTGCAGTGACTTGGTAAATCACTTTTAACATCCCCATGGCCCACATTGCTGATCTGTGGAATAAGTGTGCTCTGAACTCATTGGATCTTTAGAAATTTCATTCAGGGTTTGTGCAATGACAGATATAATGAACAACAGTTGAACTTCTCTACAAAACCTCTAGCTCCAAAATACAAGCTTCCATCAACTTAGCATAGAAATAGATCCATCAGATGACAGTGTCAGGAAATGACTACTTTATTCAGACACCTGTAGGAGAAAGGTATAATAATATGTTTGCTGTGCAAAATTAGTAAAATGCCCCAAAAGCCCTAGTGAAAAGAGTTGACAGACCATGAGTTCTCAGAGAGTAAATTATTTATGATTCGCTCATCTAAATTATTTACCCTCCATTAATCTCTGTGCCCTATAAAGAGATTCCTGTTATGCAGCTCTAGTCATGTAAAAGTTGAATAGTTAGTCAAAGTTGGTTGTCTAAGGACACTCCATAGTGGAAATATGGGCAACTCCAGAGCAAGAGTCACCTCTTTTACCTTAGACACCCCCCTTAGGCTCCCCAGATTGACCAGAGAAGTTGAGATGCTAGCTCAGACTTGGCACTTCACATAGGAAGATGTATGGGTGCATGACCATGCAGAGCTACCCCTTCCAGAAGCAGAGTAGTCACTTTCCTCTCCTCTGCCTGGCACTGATCAGCTTTCCTAGCTCTCTGCCATTCTCCAAGTGGCTTACCTTATGAATTGCATTGACAGACAGACATTGCAAAGCTCCTCTTGTCGCACAGCTCTCACACATTCATCTTTGTACACATTCATCTTTGTACACACTCATTTGTTACCATGGCTGGGCATGTCAGAAACAGAGCAGCTGAAGCAAAGCAGGAGAGAGGTAAGGCACTGCTGGCTCAGATGCAGCCCAGAACACCCTGCCCCCCATGCTTGAGAGAATGGCTTCCACAAAGCACTTGCAGGAAAATAACCTGTGCTCAGATGTCCTGAATATGCAGATTTATATTTGGAGGCTGTTACAAATAAAAATTATTTTGAGACAATCACATTAATCAGGGCCTTTTTATGCATTTGCTGCAATGAGACAAATGAAAAGAGTCATGGGTACATACTGAATGTAAAGGTTAATCAAAGGCTGCTGCTTCTTTTGGCAACGACATTCTTCTGCTGGTCTTTGCCAGGAAACATTCACTTCATTGTTTCTCCCACATTCTCAGATTTTCTAAAAGATAGAATTATATCACACCCATTTTAAGTACTTGGAGAAGAAAATATTGAACCTATATCATTTCAATGTTACTTTGAAAAATGGGCATTTGGCCTCAATAGTTTTAACTAAGACTTCTCTATATGTATTATAAAGGGCACTGACTGATCCTTTGTTGCAGGTATTGGAGGTAATCCCTTTAAGAAAACCACCTGAGCTAGCAGAAAACTGCAGAGCAATGCCAGCTCATCAAGAATCTATGCAGTACTGTTTGATATGTCTGTTCTGGGGAAATAAGCTCTTACACACTACTCAGCTGGGAAGCATTTGGAACCATTTCATAGATTGATTCAGCAATAAGTGGTGGGTTGACTGCAGAGTGCAGCACAGGATAGTAGCACCTAAGCCAGCTTTCAGCAAGTTCATACCAACTTAGCAAGTCATTTACTTTGTAACATTCACTTTGGAGAAACATATTGTGTGCACTCTCATTCATCTGAGCAGATCACCTCACACCACTTCAGTCACAGACCAGCCATCACAGAAGCCTTGACGGCAGAATTTGCAAGAGAAGCGTTAAATTGAAGCACTACATTTCTTTTTCTCTTGGAGCACTGATTCTGTTGGAATGGGAATGGATCCATCTGGGAGGGACAAGTTTTGTGGGGCTTCCCAGTGCTGCAATGCTTGTAGGGATTCTCAGCCCCTTCTGCTGCTGTGAGCCAGCGGTGGGACAATTCCAGGTGGTGGTGCCTGGTCCTTTGGTGCAGCAGCAGTGCTGACCCTGCCTCTATTCTCTGCCATAAGCAGCACACTTCCCGTAAGTCATTAATCTTTAAATTTCTTCAGCCTGTGCCAGGAACTGAATTGCTGTAAAATAACTCATACAGAATTTTAAAAAGAGGCTGAGAAATACCAGGAAATCATCTTTCCTCATTTGAAAGATTTTACTCTCCAAGACCAAGTAGGTACAGTATGATTATTTTCACATCCAAACACCTCTGTCCTTCTTTTCTAAATCTACATTTGGGGCTTTTATTATCATGGAAAGTCTCTAATAATTTTTTTCTTTGTGTTATTACGCCATCCCCAAACTTATCTCTGAATTTTCTTCTTATTTAATTTTCTCTTTCTCTACTCTTTCTGCCACCAGAAAGGTATAAGAGGAAAATGAGGTGAACGAGGCTTTAACCCTACAATGCACTTGTACTTTCCCAGCCAGTTTCTCAGCCTCGGTATTATTCTATTAAAACTTCCCCTTCAGATTTAAAATAGATCCAGTTAACATGTCCAAAATTTCACTTGAAAAAGGCAGATTTCTGAGAGTTGCTTCTGACCTGATGAGGTAAAACCTTGGCTCTTCTCTTGAGACACATCGAGAGATTGTGCTGCCTGCTTTCAAATTTTCACCTGAAATGAGTGTCCATCTTGGCTGCTCATCTGTGTTTAGCTTTTTTTTTCCTTCTTTCTAATTCATCTACTAAGTTTACATGGAAGGTATGGATGAGATCAAAAGCTTACTTTGGATGTTTTGATTTGTCCATACAAAGCAGCAGACTATATAATCTCGTTGGTTTTTTTTCTCCTTAGTTACTGTTGCTTTAAAGGCAGTAGATACCATTGAAACACGTTATCTGCATCTGTGTTATCAGCATTACTCATGCTGCCCCAAACTCCAGAGAACTCAGTGGTGACATTAAGTTGGCTACTGCACAGTAAAAGGTAAGGTCTTCTGCATCTGATCTCAGTCACGAGACATGTCTGTCTGGTTCTTGTGCCCCAGGGCTCTGCCCTTCTGACTAGTTGCAATTCATCCAGAGCCTCCAAGAAAGGATAAAATAATACTTCAGTCACAAGACGGAAGGATTTCCTACTGTGCCAAAACCCACAACTACCTAAACCCTTTGCAGGGGCTGGCAATTTTGCTGAAAGTCTTGATGATGACAGCTTGTCCACCCAGGTGTGGAAAAGACAGATGGGTGGAGTAGCTCTGAGAAGCCTGTATTGCATATATTCTTAATAACCCACTCAGTGGATAGTTTCCATCTTCCAGGCAGTTTGATAATGACTTTTCACAGGACTTAAACTTGAGAAGGTTGGGATTTCTTCTGATGAAATTGGTAGTCTAAGATTGGTATTCTGTAGAGAAATGCAGGTTTCTTGCAAATTGTAGTTAATTAAGAGGATTAATTTTAGTACGACTTTGGTCAGGAGAGAGATGTTAGACAAAGAAGGGGAAGTCTCATCTAAGAATTATTTTGTTTTAGTGAAGGAAACCAATTCACACTTCCTAGCATAGAAAAAAAAAAGAGGGGGGGGGGGAAGGGGACAGAAAAGTAAAAGGAGAGAAAAGAAGGGCAAAAAGTAAAAGTTTGTTCTGTTCTGATTAGGAATTTATGTTTGCAAGACAAACAGCATTGCTCTGTTCAAATATAGCAGCTCAATAGAGTAAATACATTGGCAAACATCACAACCTGTGCTCTAAATATCTTTCATACTGCCAAATACTTGATTTCTTTGAGCATCTCCTATTATCACTTTAATGAACAGCAGCTTACCAACTGGCTATGTAAATTGTCCACCTCACTGGTGTTATAGGATAAAGTACAACCATTCAAGAGGTTTTTCCACCAACAGACGATTCAAAACTATTCGTATTTACTTACGTTCTGGCTGTCCCCACAAATATTTTCTTTTTCTCCATTACTGGAATTTCAGATTTTATCTTATTGCCACTTACCATAGTATTAGTTGTGTGGGTGTATTGCTAGTGAACAAAGCCTAATTAGATTTACTTTACAAATGCTGTGAGCTTGAACTACAGTAACCACTCTGAAAGTTATTATGCCTTATCAATGTGCAAATACCATGTTCCTGCCCACATGCCTCTTGCAGAGCTGCAGGTCTGCAAACAGGCTTGACAGTGCTTTAGGCTCTTTCTCCTGATTAGCTAGTACAAAGGCTTATGCAAAGAATGAAACATCCATATATGTTTGGGAATATGAATAAATGAATCCAAAAGGCATTTAACCAGTATTCTGAGTTCTGTTTGCACATGCATAGTCATGGTGTATATTAGCAAAGAGCTCCTTTATCCAAAATATTCCTCTTTCTTATATTCATGCCTTCCCACCTCCACTGGCCACAGCTAAAGCATACAGTAAAGGTCACCTACAGCACATTAGAGGAATTGGAAACACTGCTACAAGCGTATCAGAGTCTACATGTTTTGCTATGGCAGAACCAACCCAAGAGGAGCTGGTATATGATGACATCAGTTCTGGGGGTAGTTCAGAGCTACCTTCACATTCACAACCTCCCATCCTGTCCTTGCTTTTCTGCTCTGGCAGTTAGAGCACCTCAAAGCCTGATTGTGTAGACAACTGTTTTTAAAGCCCTTTAAAAATAGACCTGGCCATTTCCATCTAGAAACCATGAGACCATTACTCAGAACATACACTGAAGTACCTGAGAGATTTTTTTGCCAGTAGAGAGATGGGAGTTTTCTTCAGCTACTGGAATGACTTCTGGTTTTTTTCTGCTCTGTTCATATTGCAATTGCTGTCATCACCAGACAAAAGAGACCTTTAATTCTAGCAGATATCATGGAGGAACAAGGATTCTTACTTCCTCATTACAATGTAAGACTTAGCAGTCCTCAAGTTGTTATGAAACACTGCAGAAGGCACACAATAGGAAGTACAACCATCAACAGCAAGTAAAATAAAGGCTTTCCTTCCTATTTTAAGATTTCAGAACTTCCTTATCCTCCAGCTCAAAATTCTCTTACAGTTGTACAGTTGTAGCATTTACTCAAAGCTTTTTTCTTTTTTCTGCCTAGGTCACATTAGGAGCCTACTACCTGTTCTCTCCTACAGCTTGCTCAATTTGCATGAGAAGCAGGCAAAAAGAAAGTAAAACATACAGCTTAATCAATCCTTGGAAACCTCGAAGCCTTTGATCAAAGGTCTCTGGCCTGAATTAGGTACTCAGCCCCCTGGCTCCATCTGAACTCCTGCTGCAGTGTGTCTCATTCCTCCAGCCTCATTTTTCTTTTTAATTAGACATGGTGCTGCTATTCGAGATAGAAAGTATTTTCACAGCCTATTTAATATGTACCTGTTGACTCCCACAAAACAATTTAATCAGAGTTTAATAGGGTTTGGAAGCAATCTGTCTGTTTAGAGGCCTAGCAAATAAAAGCTGTCTGAGAAACTGCTCTCAAAACCAAGAAGAGGAATTATTCCCAAGTAGGTGCAAAGTCTGAGTCAGATCTTCATTTTATTTATATGAGCAGTCAAACTGTGACATGACTGAGCTAGGTAAGCAGGATCCAACTTATTATTTTCATCTCCCTGAATACCCCCAGTGCTCATTCATTGCGGGTCCCAAGGACCTTTTGACCAGAGTCAGACAACACAAGCAATAAGTTTAAGCATGGGATTATCTGAGCAGTCAAAGCTAGGCACAGGCTTAAATGCTTGCTGAGTTCAGAGTTCAGAGCAGCTCTTTGATTCTGGTCTTCCTTGCTCTTGTTTGCGGACATAGAGGAAAGTCTTTGTGGAGATATGCCTGCTTCTAGCTCTCACACAGATTAATATGGTACAGTCCATAACATTTTTGTCAACTGGGGAGATTACTGTGTGTGGGAACTTCTCGGGCTCCAGAAACAGAACCAGAAGAAGTGACCCCCACTAGCTGTCTTTTTTTTCTCTCTTTTAAGGCTGACTGTCTGCATGGGCAGAAATGTAAAAGGACTGTTGCATAAATCCCAGGGGGATGGATGAGGAAGCGGGTTCCTGGGTATATTACAGACAAGTACCACTGTTATTGGCAACAAAAGCAATGGCTGCAGTTCCTGGCCAGGACTGCGAGCAGGAGAGGGAGCCCAGCAGCACAGGCAGTGTTTGAGCATGGTGCCAGAGCAGCACACCAACCTTCCCTCACACACATTGCATTCGGCATTCTGTTTTAGCAGGCAGGTACAGCATTGCTCAATCAGCTGGAGAAAAAAAAATGGGGAAAGCATAATGTCTGAGCCAGGCTGAAGCAGATGCTTTTTACCCCCCTTTATTCTTAGTGCTCTGAGGAAATTAGTACATGAGTCCGCTCCATAGACAGCTGGCAGGTTGCAGGTTGCAGGCAGCCCGTTGCTCCCCACCATGTACACCCACAGTGCTCAGCTTTTGTTTCAGTGTCCCTTAGCTGGACCAGATGGAATAGGCCTCAGGGCCTCCCGTTGCAAAGCAGCCTCTGCAGCTCCAGGATTATCTGGATGTCAGTGCCTGGGGCCTGCTGATTTTAGTTTTAGCAGGCTCCTCAGGCAGGATGTGAAACAAAGCAAGGGGGAGGGCAGCAGGATATAGGATAAGCATGCTCCATGGCCTCTCAAGGTTACCCAGCTGTTATTTTTTGCCTCGAGCTGTTGATCCAGTGGTCACTTCTTTGTCTCTGTAGGTCAGGTACAGACTGCAGGAAAGCTGGCCAAGGGGTGAACAGCAATGGGCAAACTCACCACTCTCCTTCAGAGGACAATGGGAAAACTGTGACCAGGAAGAGTCAGCTTCCTTCATCCTCTTTCAGCATCCATTCACCCTGGGCAAATAGGCAGTGGTGCCGGAGTGCTAGGAAAAGCTCAGCAAAGCAAAATAGTAATAGAAACTAAACTGTGTTTTCCTCAACATCCAGCATAAAAATGCCCAAGGCCTGAGAATTCAACTGCCAAAATCAAACCCATAACATTGCACATCCCTTAGTTCATCGCTTCAGATTTTGTAACCTTTATTTTACATGACGCGGATGTACTCTCACATACACACAAACCTAAGAACAGATGTTCATTTTGCAAACTGCTGTTCTGCTTGAAAATGGGCACTGCCTTGGCTTCCTGTCTCTATCCCAGAGTGAAGATCACTCCCTGCTCTCCACAGCATACATATGTAGAAAGAGAATTTGTGCAAACACTTGGGTTAGTTCACTCCATCCAGGAGGACGATGGTTTACAGGGCAGGTAATGCAGTAAAAATAAGGCTATTTGAAAACGTTGCAAATTTAGCAGTCTCCAGAGCCTGTTACAAAACTTGGCCTTTGAAATTTATCAATCTGAAATTCCCTGTACCACCACTAAATGATTCAGAACATCTTATTAAAATCTCGCTGTGAAGTGAAACCATGAACGGACATCCACATTTTTTTCAAATCCACTCTGTCTTGACTCCAAATTCTCACATTATCTCTGCTCGTGCCTACAGTTATGAAAGTTAGTAAGACTTCTCTCTCCCAGCAAATCTGAAGGAACAATATCTGTCATGAAGAGCTGAGTGACTAAGTACAATACTGAAATACATAAGGTCATTGAGATTTCTTACAATGTTCTTTGTTAACATGCAGCTTCTTTGTATGCACCAAGTTAAACAAGGATAGAAAACTTCACACAAAATAGTCACTACAAAATGCAACTGGATTAAAACATAATAGATCTTTCTTGAGACAGATTCTTGTCTGTGAAATTTCAACTGAACTGTAAGCTTTGCAGATTGATTATTTTTTAATCAGATGTAAGCACCTGAAAAAGGAGAACTTTAAAGCATAACAGCCTCAATCTGGAAGATGTATACACTTATCCACAGAAATTCAGACACTGCTTTCAGCAAGTCACTCTAAAATATCTTTTCTTCTGTGGTTATTTTTTTTTCCTCTTGGTGAATATTCTTTAATATTTTTGTGAGTTCATCTCTTGTGATTCTGACAAAAAACTCCCAATCATTAGTGTAAACTGAAATAGACTTAATTAAGCCCGAGATGCATTGATATTAGCATGCAAATGATACTCAGGAAGTCAGTGAAATGCATACTGTAAATGGTTGTTGCAATACAGCACAGTATTTTAGAGGTTAAAAAAGACTAAATGTTCAGTGCAAAATGCCATTTTTAGGTACATATTGTTCTGTAATGCTGACTGCATTCATTAAGAATATATACTATTTTCTCCTGATTTTTTTTTTTTCGTTGCAAATATTCCTTCCCTACAAGGGTACATTTTAAAAGGCAGCCTGCAATTGCTCATCACCAGCAATTATTCCAAGCAGTATCTTTCAGGCACCTAGCTGTTCTCTAGATATATGTAAGATAAGACACACCTTGTCAAGGAATTAACTACATTTTAAGGGATTTGGGTTTTGTTGTTCTTTATAAAAAATTTAAGTTTAGAGACATACTGAACTGATTTTGAACTCCTGAAAGAAGAAGGAGGTAAAGAGAACAAGGGACAGAGTGAGTTGCTCAACAAGGTGACCCAGAGCAGCAATTAAGCTCTGACCTCATAAGATAGTTTCATTTACAGTTCGTTTCTATAGTCACTAGCTCTTTAAGCTGGTAAGGACTCTCACCATTCCTTCAAGTTTAGTCCAACAAAATGGAGTTCTTTCCCAGTCTGTTAATACAGATTATCAAACCTCTCTCTCTCCGGTCTGCATCTGAAGTGTAGATGCCCTGAAAGGGGCTCATGGCTCAAGCGCTTATCTTTCTACTGCACTGTATCGAGCATAAATTGCTAAGTACCATTTGTGAGCTCATCTTATCTTGTAAACTATGCAGGATCGGGCCAGTTCAGTTCTTGTATCATATCTCTGAGAAAACACCAAGAGCACTAGAAAGTAGAAGTCATTGTATACTATGGGACTGGCCTCCATTTGAGTGATTTAATTACTTACAGACAAGCCTGGGTCACAGAGTTGCGCCTTGCCTAGCACACCCTCACCCTGCTCACTGTGGAGCAACATGAAAGCTTCCCAAGTGCTGCTTCCACAAAATCCAGTAACAAATTGTCCCAACTGTAGTCATTTCTTCAGAGGAGCAGGCACCAGGTCTCAGAGTTGCCTGAGGCTGAATCCACCACAACCCTGCAGTCACAGGTAACAGGCTAGAGATCTGTAATCCAGCCTGATCCACAGCCTTCCCCACAAGCCATAAAAGCCTTTTCAGCACCCTAATTCGACTGCAAGAGCCAGTTCTACAGATTTACAGATAAAATGAGAAATCAATGTAAGCATTACTGTTCTGTCTGCCTGTGTTAGTAGACAGTTTATAAAGTGTCAGTAGAGGTTTATTCCTTCTATTTGTGCAAAGTTCGCATTTTCCCTCTCCCAGTAGTCCCTCCTAATCCAATGGGGAAAATTGGTTTATAAGACTAATTCAGGTCATTAGTTTAACCTTGAGCAAATCAGCAAGGCATGCCAAAGTTGCTGTTAACAGTGTCCATCCAACTTCTCATCTCTAGTGGTGGCCAGCCTCTCAGACTAAATACCAAGGCAGAAATCCCCCAACTGATCCTTCCAAAACTAGTTATTGAGGAGGAAACTGGCAAGTGATGTTTCACAAGTTTAGCTTCTAGATCCAGGACTGCCTCTAATTGCAGTCATGGTTCTTCTTTAGTATCCTCCCTCTGAGTAATGTATTTAGAAGTAATCCTATTCTTTCATAATTTTCTTTTTGCTAAGATAAATAAGACACAATCCAGAAACCTCATCTCATTAGTTATTCTCAGTTCCCATATCACCTTGGCAGGTTTTCTCTGTCCAAGGTTTCAGTTTAAACTTGGCAGGGTTTAATATAAAGCAACTCTAACATTCTCCAGATATTCATACATATGCCTTGTATAGTTGTATTAAAGGTTTTTGAGGCTTTGGGGTTTTGGGAGGGTGAGGTGTGTGTGTGTGTTGGGTTTTGTTTGTTTTTTATGCTCAACATGCTTCGATTGATGCATGATAGAAGTAGTTATGTAGAATTGAAAAAGGACCACCCAGGACTATACCAGCTATTCAGTTCTGCTCCTCACAGTCCCTAGGGGTTGAATCCCAGCAGTAGCACACCGGTGATTCACAAATCTTCAGCCACCAATTCATATTGCGCTTGTCTTCCCTGCTACCTCTGACATGAGGATTCTTCTTTGGAGTCCATGCCCACAGCTTTGCACCTTGTGATTCTGTAATTCAGCCTGTTCATGCTGCTCTAATCCTGAGGGAGGCTCCTGTCTTCTTCGGCAATAACAACTTTGTGCCACATCATATTACTGACAAATGCCTTAAGTTTAGGCCAAGTTCTTGTTCCAAGGTCAATAATTAAAGAATTGGATTGCACTGGTTCCAAACACGTCCATGAAGAATGCCACTGATAACCTTACTTACCCTTGATACTCTCACCTGCTCCCCACTCTAATTCCCATGCAAAACCCTCTCACCTCACTATATAAATGCTTACAATTGCAATTACAGCAATGCTCAAGGCCCATAGACTTCTTCACAGAAAGCACAAACCCCTAATGTTCAGTAAAATAGTATGCAGAGTATAAAAACATAGTTTTATGCTTTTGATAGACATCACAATGAAGGCAAGACCTCCTCTTGTAATCTAGGGACAGGCTGATGTAGGAGGATTTATTGTTCTAATTCTTCTAAATCAGAAGTCAGAAAAATATATAAGAGTTTATGAGGTATGAATATAATTTTGGCTTGTTGTCTGAAAATTATTGGAGGCAGGATATCTCTCCTAAATATAAACAATATTAAGAATAATAAGAACAATGCATTCTCAAATGCATTAATGACAACAGTAAATAATATGCAAATAATGAAAATTAAAAGGTAGAGAACAGTATTCCACGGAGCAACTATCTTTATAAAAAGTTTAACTTTGGTAAAATAATTGTTCTTCAATTTTGAAACTACTGAGTATGAATTAAAATGATAGTCATGTGCTCTAATAACACCTTGGAAGTTTTCATACGACAAATATTTTTTAAAATTTCTTCCATTATCTTCTAATATTCACCCTGTTAAGGCTGGAAAATAAATTTGTTTTGTGAACTATGAGTATGAGAATTTTGAAATAGTTAATCTTCACAGGATGATACCCTTATAAATTACCTTTAAAAAACTTGGGGCAGGAGTCTGATATAGCATCAATACATTACTCAGTTGTGAGGACCTCCAGAAGCTGTTATTAATGGGAGCAAAGAGCACCAGTCAATGACTTCTTAGGGCATTGCATTATTAATACACACAATGAAAATTTTCTGAGGTGACTTTACAAGGAAAAAATTTAGTAGGATATCTGATGGATAACAACCATGGTATGAAAAGGAATACATTTTCCATGCAGCACTATTGTGTCTGTGGAAATTGCCACTGAAAACATCAAGTCATCTTTTTGTTCAGTTTTCTAGTTATTTACTAAATCACTTATGAAAGTCTACAATCAACCACTTTTTCTTAAATTATCTAAAAACACTGTTGAGTGAAAGTCTTATCATTTCCCATTAAAACACAAAAAGGCAGCTCCATGGTTAGAAAAGCAATGGATTTACAGATGCATACAGAATTTGGCAGCTTTGGAGGTGGGATAAAAATAGGGAGATGGCTTTTGTGGGTATTCTTTCTGTCATCCTTAAAGATTACTCTCCCTTTCTTTCCAAAACATTGCTTAGTGCTCTCCCCTGACAGCTGAGGAAGCTTTGAGTAGAGTCCAGCTGAAACACCAGGTCTGAATAGCAGACCTCAGCCTTCCTCCTGTCAAGCAGTCAGAAATTTCCCCCACCAATGTTTTTCTCTTTAAGTTCTTTCCTATTTGCACATTGCACTGCTTCAGACAGTGTTTTGTCAAACAAGAGAAAAACAGTCTACTGCTTCTAACATTTTCTATCCTCCCCTGCCTCTACAGACCTGTCCTGTCACTGGTAAAAAAATCACACCTTCAGCGACTTAAAGCAGAGATGGTTTTAAAATAACATGCTTACAGCCATAGAAACCCTCTGCCCCAAAGTTGAAGCTTTGCCTCCCACCCCCTTCAGAGGCAGCTCTCACTTATTCAAGCAAGTTGAGATTTTAACACAGGCCACTACTATATGCAGGCTCTCCTGTTGCTTTTGCCAGCTCAGCATCAATTTGCCTGGTCCCTGGTTGTGCTTGCAGCTGTGCCAAGAATCAGGCTGATCCTCTCCACTGTGACTGTGAACTGCTGCAGATCCAAAACCCTTGCACTACTGAGAACAGATTACACCAGGAACCAAGCAAGTGCAGTGGAAACAGGTGAATGTGAACCTTTCCACACCATGTAGTAAAAATATACACAAATAATTTATTTTTTAAATGAAGGAGGAGCTAGTTCAGATGTTGACATCATCCAGGTTGGCAATTCAGGTGGCCAAATTCAGAGGTGTAGGGCTGAGCATGGGGAAGGCAGTTGCAGGCAGCACCCCACTCTCTGCAGTGACAGGGGCACAGTAATGTAGCAGGAGCTATAAGCAGGAGGAGGGTAAAAGCCAGAGCAATGAGACATCCTCCTCTCTGCACTGCTCCCGGATCTCCATGCAAAAGACTTTGATGCATGTAGAAGTCATAGGGTGCTACAGGTCAGTAATTCCCCTGGTGAAATGCTGTTTTCTGGTAGACAGTACAGCCTTAGTGTAAGCGATCAGAGCAGCTGCTGAGGCCTAGGTAAGAAAAAGGAACTGATGAGGCTCTGTGCAAATTTTAGATGTCATGTTCCTGTGATTAGGAGCAGAGGGAAAGCCTAGAGGACAAGTTGCTGCCACCAACCCCAGGCATTCAGATCCCCACCAGGCTAGGGTGGGCTTGCATGGCCACTTTCCTTGCTTTGGGCTCCTTTTTATGGAAGTCGTAATCCTGACTGCATTTTTAATTTCATATTTGGGGTAAAATAAGAACAATTCCCTGATTTGGATGTATCTTTGGAACAAGTAATTTTTTATCACTTCCTCCTTTATTTAACACAAATATGGCATCTCTGTGGATTACTGGTTTTCTCTGAACTCAAGCTAGTGGCAATAAAGATGAGCGGCCGTGTCTCACTTCCTCTGGCTGCTGAAAGGAGCTATTTGCAAGAATGTGCTGTGGGGAACAGAGTCACTTCCTTACCATGTTTGGCCAGAGAAAGAGATTGCACTAATCCCGGAAGCGCTCAGCATTGTGGAGTTCAGGAAAATATTTTAAACATCTCTTGCCTTCCTGCTCTCTCTCTCTCTTTTTTTTTTTTTTTT
>VWYK01097061.1:3542-16001 GCA_013399775.1 Semnornis frantzii
GGTTAGGTTGGAGATCAGGAAAAAGGTATTTGCTACAGGAGTGGTCAGGGATTGGCACAGGCTGCCCAGGGAGGTGGTGGAGTCCCCATCCCTGCAGGTGTTGCAGAAACCTGTGGCCATGGCAGTGTGGGCCATGGTTTAGTGCCCATGGTGGTTGGACTGGATGATCTCAGAAGTCTCTTCCAACCAAAATGATTCTTTGACCTATTCATAGAATCATAGAGGCTTTGAGTGCCTGAGCTGGGGTGGGAGATGGATGGCAGGTCACTGACAGCATGGCAGAGGGCTTTGTAGCCAGAGTGTTGCCATGGGTGTGGGTAGCTTGAGTGCTGCCTTGGTTTGGGGTGTGTGGGGGGAAACAATGCAGTGCTTGGTCATTATCTGACATGAGCTGAAGGCCGTGCAGAGGATCAATATTAATTTCATGGCATTATGGGCAGCAGGAGCAGATCTGCTCCTGGCAGCAAATGACACTGCAGGGAAGGAGGGGGGGAAACTTCTTGCTTCACCTGGTGGGAGGAAGGACTGGGTGAAAAAAGCCAAGCTGGGGGAGACAAATCCAAGTCCTGCGTGGTCCCTTCTGCCTCCTGCCACAGAAGTCTGATCTGACTCCATTAAAATCTTTCCCAGTGCATGAAATTGCTCTATTAGCAGTTAATGGCAGCTGGCTGGGCCTGTAGAGAGTATTTCAAAGGGGAAAATTTTGCTTCAAAACCATGGATTTCAGTAAATATCTTAGTCATATTTATAGCCCTGCTCCAGTTGTTCCTGATATCCAAGAGGGACAAACCTGAACCCAACCAACACTTCAGCACCTGCTTAACTTTCTTGAAGCTGATGAGAATCCTTAGCTTAAGTGTCTGGCTCTCAGATGGACCTTTTGAGGCAGAAGGGACTGTGGCAGGACTGTGAAGAAAAAGGACATGGAGATGTCTCTTGTTACTTCCAGGGTGCCAATGCTGAGGATCCTGCTGACCAACACTAAAGTCCCTCGGAGCACCAAGGTCCTGGTGGCTGATGTCAAGGAGAAGCTCCTGAAGGTGCAGTGCCTGTGTGGTCTTACAAGGGTGAAGGTTGCTTAGGGTGGTTGTGGATGTCCCCTGCCTTGAAAGTGTTCAAAACCAGGTTGGACAAGTCCTTGAGCAGCTTGGTTGAGTGGGAGGTGTCCCTGCTCATGGCAGGGGATTGGAACTAAATGGCCTTTAAGGTCCCTTCCAACCCAAACCAGTCAATGATCCTGTGTGTGCTGGTGTGGAGTGGGGAAACAACCCTCATGAGCTCACATCTCCTGGTGTGGGACTGCAGGTTTCATGGGCATCTCCTGGGAGGTCCCTCCTGTAGTTCTACCTGCTGCTGTTCCTGCCTGCTGCTAGCTGAGGCCCAGCTGCCCTGGGGCACTGCCAGAACTTGCCACAGGAGTCACCCAGTTTGCAGCCATGACAAGAAGAGTTCCTTGCTCTGGCCTGCTTTCCTCCACTTGCTGCTGGGGGGGAACAACTTAGCATTGCCCTCCTCTGCAGTGGGTTTGCCTGTGAAGGAGCAGCCCCAGATGGGTGGTGAGCTGAGACTGGGACCAGTTTCCCCAGCAGCAACCAGTCTGACATCTTTGCTTTTCCCCTCAGTTCCCTGCCATAATGAACCCAGTGCTGGACTCCATCGATGCCATTTCTCAGGAGTGCCAAAGTCTTCTGGAAGCAATGCCTGCAAATCCATCACCAGAGGATTACCCTGTGCTGGAGGTAAGGGGCTTGTTCAGCAGTATTTTTAGATCCTGTTGGACATCAAAATGTCATTTAAAGAACATTAAGGCCTCAGGAAAAAAAACTGTGACAGCAGGAAATGTTCTGTTCTGAGCGAAGCCACAGTCTCTGTGTGCTGCTTTTAGTGCCCTTCCTGGAGCCAAGGCACAGAATCATAGAATTGTTTGGGTGGGAAAAGCTCTCTGAGATCCAAACATTGCCCTAAGACCACCATAGCCATCAAACCATGTCCCCAAGTGCCATGACCACACAGTTCTGCAACACCTCCAGGGATGAGGACTCCTCCACCTCCCTGGGCAGTCTGTGCCAATCCCTGACCACTCTTGCAGCAAAGAAATTTTTCCTTTTCTCCACCTTGAACCCCCTCTGGCACAATTTCAGGACATTTCCTCTCCTCCTATCACCTGATATTAAGGAGAGACCAACCCCACCTCACTATAACCTCCTTTGAGGGAGCTGTAGAGAGCAATGAGGTCTCCCCTCAGCCTTCTTTTTCCCCAGGCTGAACAACCGCAGCTCCCTCAGCTGCTCCTCACCAGACCTGCTTCTTCAGACTCTTCACCAGCTTCGTTGCCCTAAAGAAGGTGCTGATGGGCACCACAGTGGTGCCCAGGGAGGGAGGGAGTGGCCCTGGTGCCTTGTAGACCTGTAGCTCTGGAGGTTTTGTTTGCCTTTGCTAAGGAACGTGGAGTGAGATCAGGCCAAGGCACCGCACCGAGCGGCAGCCACGCAGGTTCTGGCAGTTGCTGGCTGTGAACCAGCTGCTTTGTCATTGCCAAGGCTGGAGAGAAGAGCAGAGAGCCCAGCAGCCACTGGTTTGTGATGGACTGGTTAGGAGCCAGCTCCCATTGCTCTGCACTCCTCCTGGCTCCAGAAAATAACAGACAGAGTTGTGCCCAGAGCTGACCTGACGTTGATGCATGAGGTGCATACAAAGAGCTGTGTTTGTCTTGGCTTCATCAGAAGCAGAAGAGGCTGCTGGGGTGTGGGGGGAGCAGGCTTCCAAGTGGAGGAAGCTTTTTTGTTTTGCAATGTTGAGGTTGCTGGAATACCAGTTGATGCAGCCATAGGGTGAGGATGGATGGCAGCATCCCAGCTGAGGCCAACCTGGCCTGGCTCTGGGTGCTAAGTGACTTGGGCAGCCAAGAGCCACTTGGTACAGGTGATGCAGTTCCTTGCTGGCATCTGGATTCCACCCCTCAGGCCTCCCATGAGGACCTCTGCTTGTCCTTGCTCTTGCTGGCAGGCTGTGCCCTCCACAGCCAGGAGCATGCTTCAGAGGGGCAGGAGAGGGCTGTGGGCTGGGTCAGAGCTGCTGTCCCAGCTCAGTGGTAGGGCTGTTCTTGGCAGGGGACTGTTGCAGCTTCTCCTCTTCACTTCAGGGTGTGTGGGAATGAGCTGCTGCTGGCACTGCAGCAAGCATGGGACAATCTCCCATGGGATTCACAGCAAAGCTCCTTCTGCCCCCTTCACACCAGGAGGGTGGTGGGTTTCACTGCCTATCAGGGTGGGATCCACCCTAATGAGGGCTGAACTGGCATCATCTCGGGGAGATGTGGAGTGTTTGCAGCCCAGCTTCAGGCAGCTCCCCTCCACTTCAGTGCTTTATTGCTCAGGCTGTTAGGGTTAATCTGAAGTGTGCTTTGAGTTCCTCCCATGAAAGATGCCAAAGCAACCTTGTATACAAAGCCCAGGAAGCAGCACTGCAGTGAGCAGGTTCTGTCTTGAATCTGTTTTGCCTTGTGCTTGAGGAGCCCTGTGAGGCAGAGCTGATGATATGCAGCAGATAGAGAGATATTTATTTGGCTGTTGCTGAGCTGTGCAGCTCTGGACAGCGTTGTGTTTGAACCATGGAACTAGTCTAGTGTGTCATAAGCTGTCATCAGACTCCTGGCAGGTTTTGGATCAGGAGATGACAGGTGTCTTGGATCATCATAGACAGTGCTGTGCCCTCACTCAGGCATATCAGGAGGCCTGGAGATGGACATGTGTCCAAGCCAGCACAGGGCTTGTGATGGATGAGCTCTGCGTGTGGCTGCCACACTCACCTCCTTGCACTTGTTTAAAGCTGGTGCAGAAGTGCTCTGGAGAGGGGGAGATGGGGGTCTTGTCCCCTCCTGGGTGATGTTGGCAGAGCTGAGGGGTGGTGTGACTGACACCTGCAGTCTCCCTCTCAGAGCTGTGAGCTGCTGGTGGCACTGGCTGGAGGAGAGAGCACAGGAGCCACTCTGGGACTGGTCCCATCTCAGCTGATTCCCTGCTTGTGACACCTTCTAAGGACAGCTGCCACACTCTGGGGAGATCACAGAATCCAACGTGGTGAGGGTTGGAAGGGACCTCTGCAGATGATCCAGTCCAATCCCCACTGCTCAAGCAGGGTACCCACAGCAGCTTGCCCAGCATCACCATGCCCAGGTGGCTTTGGAAGCCTTGCAGAGAAGGAGACTCCACAACCTCTCTGGGCAGCCTGCTGCAGGGCTCCAGCACCCTCACACCAAACAAGTTTCTCCTGTTCAGGTGGAACCTCCTGGGTTCCAATTTGTGCCTGTTGCCCCTTGTCCTGTTGCTGGGTACCCCTGACAAGAGTCTGGCTCCATTCTCTTGCCCCCACAGTCCTTTAGCTCTTGCTGAGCACTGATCAGATCCACTCTGGGGATCCACTCTGCCCTTCCCCAGGCGCAACAGCCCCAGGGCTCTCAACCTTTCCTCCTCACAGAGCTACTCCAGGTTCCTCAGCACCTTTGTATCCTCTCTCCAGTCATTCCCTGTCTCTCTTGAGCTGGGGACCCCAGACATGGCCTCATTAGGGCAGTGGAGAGGGGGCAAAACTTCCCTTGACCTCTGATCACACTCTTCTTCATGGTCCCCAAAAGATGAAGATGAGCTGGGGTATCAGAGCTGCATTATAGAGAGTGGACTGCTGGCACTGGTGCTGCTGCTGAGCTGGGAGGACACTGTGGTGTTTGAGGGCCTTGTGCCCATTCGAGGGCCATTTATGGGGAATGGCCTCAAGCTGAGCCTGGGGAGGTTTAGATTGGACATTAAGAAAAAGGTACTCAGAGAGAGTGGTCAGGGACTGGAAGGAGCTGCCCAGGGAGGTGGAGGAGTCACCCTGGATGTGTTTAAGGGTGGTTTGGATGTGGTGCTTAGGGCTATGGTTTAAGGTGAGCCTTGTAGAGCAGGGTTCTAGGTTGGACTTGGTGCTCCTGAGAGACTTTGCCAGCCTGGATGGTTCTGTGATATTGTGACAATTCCTGTCCCTGCTCCAGGCTCCCTCTGAGTGTTGGTTCCCTCTGTTCCCTAGATCCTCACCTGTAGTACTGGGAAGAGAGAAGCTTTAACTCCCTCCTGTGTGTGGTGTTGCCCACCCTTTGGGCTGTTTGTGCTTTCCTGCCAGGGCAGCATTCTGCAGGCCAGCAGACTTGTGGCTGGATGGAGCAGCATGGCAGAACCTCAGCTCACCAGGACTGTGCAGCTCTGCTTGGAGGACTCCAGGGGGAGGACCCTCTCGACCCCACTCGAGCTGGCTGCCAGATTCCCATCACATTGCTGGCAAGAGGTCCCTTGCCTGGCAGCCCAGGCCCTGCCCAGGAGGAGGAGGAGGCATGGGGAGGTGGCTCCATGTCACCTTGCCTGCCAGGATCTGGGAGGGAAGTCCTCTGGATGTAGCTCAGCTGGAAGGGCTGCAGAGCAGGGCAGGATGACAGCCAGGAATGAGGGATGCTGGCTTGGTGCCCTTCCCACAGCCAGCAACTGGGCCTGCATGGTGTCCTGCTCAGTACTGGTGTGACAGGGGAGGAGTGAAGTGATTGGGAAACACCAGGAGCTCTGATTTAGCACCTGAAATAAGCACCCCTGGCAGATGGTGGACATCAGGGTGTCCCCAGGAGATGCAGAAGCTGTTGCAGCACTAGCACTGTGGTGGGCAGCAGCAGCACAAGAGACAGGTGAGAAGCTCAGGGCTCAGACCATGGCCTTGACCTTGCTGCCTGGTGTCTCTGGGCTCTGAGATGTGGTGATGGCTGAACTCTCTGCAGAAATGAAGCAGGGCAGCTCCTCTCCACCCCACTGAGGAGGCAGACAGAGCTATGAAGAGCCTCTTTGCTGAAGTGTGCTCATCTAATCTGTGTGTGGTTGCTTTCAGGAGCTCTTTGATATCAACCAACACCACCTAAACGTCATTGGAGTTGGCCACCCCTCCCTGGACAGGCTGTGCCAGGTGACAGCATCCCATGGGCTGCACAGCAAACTGACAGGGGCTGGTGGGGGTGGCTGTGGCATCACCCTGCTGAGACCAGGTCAGTAACCTTCTGCTCACCCTCAGCATCCTTCCCCTCTTCCAGTGGGATCCAGTTTGGGAGCAGAGGGCTACATTGCTCACCCTCCTGTGGCTGTAGTGGGATCACAGAATCCCTGAATCCCAGCGTGTTGAGGGTTGGAAGGGGTCTGTGGAGATCATCCATTCCAACCCCAGTGCTCAAGCAGGGGCACCCACAGCAGCTTGCCCAGCACCACAATGCCCAGGTGGGTTTGGAATGTCTCCAGAGAAGACTCCACAACCTCTCTGGGCAGCCTGCTCCAGGGCTGTGCATCCTCACAGCAAACAAGCTTCTCCTCCTGTTCAGATGGGACCTCCTAGGTTTCAGTTTGTGCCCATTGCCCCTTATCCTGGCACCACTGAGAAGAGTCTGGCCCCATCCTCTGACCCCCCACAGGTCCTTTAGCTCTTACTGAGCATTGAGCAGATCCCCTCTCAGGCTGCTTTGACCTTTGGCCACAACCAGCCATGTCCTGAGAAGAGCCTGGCCCCATCCTCCTGCTGCCTGTGAAGTCATGCCCAGAGTGTGGGAGGATGCCCAGCAGAGCAGTGTGGTGGCTCACTGGTGTGTGTCAGACCTGTGAAGCCATGCCCAGAGTGTGGGATGATGCCCAGCAGAGCAGTGTGGTGGCTCACTGGTGTGTGTCAGACCTTCAGGGCCTTGGCCCTGCCCCAGGGGACACAGGATGGCTCACTTTGGTCTCCTTATGATGCCTAACTGGCTGCTCTTCCCTTCCTCTTGGCAGACACCTCCCTGCTGGCCGTGGAAGCAGCCAAGGAAGATTTGTGTGCCTGTGGATTTGAGTGCTGGGAGACCAACATTGGGGCCCCTGGGGTCACCCTGCACTCCTCCTCCTCTTTGAACACCAAAGTGCTGCACGCGCTTGGCGAGAGCTGAGCTGCTACCGCCTCTGGCATGACCAAACTCTTGGCTCTGTGTCCTCAGAACCATAGCTGGTGCCTGTCCCAATGCCTGGAGCCTTCTCTCCCATTCCTCTGTGGGGGAGACAGGCATGGAGCCAGCTTGGGGCCTGGTGTTACTGGGAGTGGGGCTGTGGCAAGGACCTGGGAGCGACTGCTCGCTGTAGGGCTCTGCATGTGAGCTTAACCCAGGCTCTCAAAATCCTGTCTGGAACTGACTTCACTGCTGTGCTAATCCCAAGGGGCAGGAGGAGAGGGTCTTGGCTGGAATCCAGCATGGATAATGACACTTGGCTTGGTTCTCCTGCTTCTGATGCATGTGGTGTCTCTTCCCTTCTCCCCCGGTGTCCCTGGAGGGCAGGCAGCGGAGGTTGGCGAGGTGGATGTGCCAAGTGCTTTGACATTTTGGGGTGAGAAGCACCTTGGCAGCTCAGGGCTTGACACTCAGGTCTCTTTCTCCTGGGCTGAAGAGGAAACTTTTAAATCCAGCTATGAATGAAGAGCTGGATAATTAAAATGAAAGCTACAGCACAACTTCAGTGACATTACCACGGGCCTCACTCTTTCCTCTCTGCCTGAGTTGATAGGGAGGGCCTTGCAACCTCTGCTTTTTGTCCACATGCTGGAAGCCTGGCTCAAGCAGATGGCTAAAGAGTAAGGGCAGGGAAGTTGTACTTGTAGTAGCTGTTGTCTGATCTCTTGTGCTTCAGTCTTAAAAGAGCACATCCTGGTGCTGGGTAGATAAAATGTGCTATGAGCAGGGTGAGGGAGGGTCAGTGACGAAGCAAACACAACTTGGGTTTGTTAGAGCTAACTGCTTCTAAGTGGAGGGGGGAGAAAACTCACTCAACCCCCTCCTCAAAAGCTGATTGTGACTTGCAGTTGGCTAACCTGAAACCCTAAAAAGTATTTAAGCTTTTTACACCACTGTAAAGGATTCTGAAATATTAATGTTGGCCTGCAGAGCTGAAGGGAGGGGGCAAGGCAGTGCCTGAAGCTTCAAGTAAAAAGCTACTTTGTGGTGGCTGCTGCCTCTCCTCTACCTGCCAAAGAGGTTTTATCCTCATTCTGTTTGTCTTGAGGAGGAAGGGGGTGGGGGGTAGCTCTGTTGAAGAATTGCTTCATTCAAAGCTGACTAATCAATCAGCAGAGGTGGGGAGCTTGCCTTCCTCCTCCTTCTCCTCCTGCAGGGATAGAACAAACTGCAGTTGGAGAAGTCGAGCTGTACTAGCTCTCAAATCCTGGCATCCTGATGACCAACTTTAGCTCACTGATCAGATGTAAAACTGTCTCTGGCTTTAATAAATTGATGGGGTTGTTTTTTTTATGTGCAAAGTGTTCTTTGATAATTATGCTGGTTACAAAAGGAGAAAAGTACCTTACACTGCTTCAAGAGAGGGGAGGGGGGTGGGAAAAAAATCAACACACCACCACCAGGTTTCAGATGCTGGCTTTCTTACATGTCTAATTACAATTGCAATTTGCATCCAGGAACAGCTTTACACTAATCACGAGTCAGAAAGGCTGATAAATAATTTAGCACTTTCTAATACAGTGTAATCAATGTGAGGAGCTGGGAGCAGGCTGATGTGTCTCTGCTTTCAGCACAAAGAGATGCCAGCTTTGGAGATTTGGGGCGAAGCAACTTCGAGTCAAAACAAGGTGTCTGGAGCTGAGCCTCCTTGGGTGGCAGCTCCACAGCCAGGGGGTGAGGCTGGAGGGGGAAATGCTGGTTTGCTGCTTTAAAGCAGTTAAAAGGGGTGAGGTGAAAGGAGGCATCCTGGGCTGAGGCCAGTGGAGGGAGAGGTCGTTCTGACCCTGGTGAGACCTCAACTGCAGTACTGCACCCAGTTCTGGGAGCCTCAACACAGGAAGGACATAGACCTGATAGAGAGATGCTCCAGATCAGGGAGCTGAAGCACCTCTGCTGTGAGGATAGGCTGAGAGAGTTGGGGTTGTTCAGCCTGGAGAAGAGAAGGCTCCAGGGAGACCCGAAAGCAGCATTTCAGTATCTGAATGGGACCTACAGGAAGGCTGGGGAGGAACTGTTTAGAAGGGGCTGTGGGAACAGGAGGAGAGGCAATGGTTTGAAACTGGAGCAGGGGAGATTTAGGTTGGACATAGGAGGAAGTTCAGCACAATGAGAGTGGTGAAACTCTGGAACAGGTTCAGAGAGGTGGATGAGTTCCCATCCCTCACTGAACCATTTTCAGGAATGAGGACTCCACCACTGCCATGGGTAGCCTGGACCAGGCCTTGACAGCCCTTAAGGGGAAGAAAATGTTCCTCCTGTCCAACCTAAACCTCTCCTGGGGCAACTTGAGGCCGTTTCACCTCATCTTATCACTTGTTCCTTGGGAGAAGAGCCCAACCCCCACCTGGCTCCAGCCTCCTTTCAGGGAGCTGTAGAGAGCAATGAGGTCTGTCCTCGAGTCTCCTTTGCCCCAGGCTGTGCTGCAGACCCTTCACCAGCAGACCCTTCACCAGCTTTGTTGCCCCTCTCTGGACCTGCTCCTTGGCAAGCAGCTGGAGGCTTCAACTACCCAGAGCAGGATCCTACAAGTGTGGACACCTTTGCCTGCAAAGCTTCAGCCTTTCCTTGCTGGTCTCCAGTCTGTTGTGGGTGCAATGGAAATGCAGAGGTGACACAGATCATGGATGAGCTCAGCAGCTGAAATGTGTGAACGAGTGGTGGGGTTCAGTGTTGTGGCACACTCAGTGGATGCCAGCTCCCCTTCTTGAGAAGGCTCTGGCCACTTTCAGAGCTTTCCTCCAGTTTCTGCTCCTTGCCAGAGTGGTGGTGGGTGAGTGGGTGATGTCCCTGGGCTGAGTGAGGGTTTCTTGTCATGAGTGGGGAGCAGGGTGACCCTGGGCTGAGTGAGGGTTTCTTGTCATGAGTGGGGAGCAGGGTGACCCTGGGCTGAGTGAGGGTTTCTTGTCATGAGTGGGGAGGAGGGTGACCCTGGGATGAGTAAGGGTTTCTTGTCATGGGTGAGGAGGAGGATGACCCTGGGCTGAGTGAGGGTTTCTTGTCATGAGTGGGGAGGAGGGTGACCCTGGGCTGGATTCTGTGACCCTCTGCACCGCCCCTGGCCCAGGGCAGGAGGAGCACTGATGGACAGGATGCTGCTCACCACAGCCCCAGGGCTGTGGCAGAGCCCAGCTCTGCCTTCCCTGTGCTGCAGGGACCAGAAGTGCTGCAATCAGCAGCTGGAGCTGGTCCCAGTTTGTGAGAAGTGAGCACAGATTTCATGTCCATCTGGGACCAGGCAGCCCCCACTGCCTCCTGTCCCCATTCCTCCCTGCCCAGCTCCACCACAGCCTGGGGCCTCACCACAACCACCCTGATAACCAGGGCTGGGGGGCATTTGGCATGTACCCAACCCCAGCTTCTCATGCCAGAGAATCACCTCCAGCTTGAAATCACCTCCTGTGATTCTTTGAGCTTTGCAGCAGACATGGAGGGATTGGAGAGGACAGGAGTTGGGGGCTCCCCAAGGACTTTTATAGAATTAGAGCTGTTGGAAGAGTCCTTGGAGGCCACCAAGTCCAACCACTCACCTGGAACTCACAATCCTACCATTGCTGCTAAACCATTGCCACTCAATTACATGCCTCAGCACCACATCCACCTGTCTCTTAGCTATCTCCAGGGATGGGGCCTCAACCACATCCCTGGGCAACCTGTTCCAGTGTTTCACCACCCTCATTGTGAAGAACAGGGGGGGACACTGTCAGAGGAACCTTTCCAGGGTTTCACAGAGTCACAGAACCCTCAAAGGTCATCTTGTCCAACACCCCTACAGTCAGCAGCAACACAGAGCAGGCTGCTCAGAGCTGCATCAAGTTTGACCTTGAAGGTCTCCAGGGGGCAAGTCTCATCCCTGGGCACACCTCTGGGCAACTTATTGCAGTGTTTCACCAACCACATCGTGGAGAACTTCCTCCTAATGTCCAACTTAAATCTCCCCTGCTCCACTTTCAAATCACAGCCCCTTCTAAACAGTCCCTCCCCAGCCTTCCTGTAGGTTCCTTTCAGGTATTGCAGTGCAGCTCCAAAGTCTCCCCAGAGCCTTCTCTTCTCCAGGCTGCAGAGCCCCAACTCTCCCAGCCTGTCCCCACAGCAGAGGTGCTCCAGCCCTCTGATCATCTTTGCGGCCTCCTCTGGACCCACTCTGACAGTTCCACATCTCTCTCGTGTTGGGGTGGCGAGGGCAGAGCTGGACCCAGTATTCCAGGTGAGATCTCACCTGAGTGGAGTGGTAGACAAGCCCCCACAGACTCATCCCCTCTGCCCTGGCCACCCCACAGCCACCCCAGCCCTTCCCTGCCTGCTCTCTCCGCTCTGGATTTACGGATGTGCAGCGGAGCAGCGATTGCTGCTGAAGGATTAGCCTGGTAATTTGGCTAATTTTTCTTGAGCTTCATTTTTTCCCATTATGAGCTTTGCAGAAAGACTAACGAGCCTGGCTTTGCCTCTTAATAGTCAGCACAGGGAGGGGAGGGAAGGGGAAGCTCAGCTCCAGCCTTCAGCAAACTCTGGGTAGAGAGCAACTACAGCACCCTGAAAGGAGGTTGCAGTGAGGTGAGGTTGGTCTCTTCTCCCTAGTATCAGGTGATAGAAGGAGAGGAAATGGCCTGAAATTGTGCCAGGGGAGGGTTAGGTTGGAGATAAGGAAAAGGGTCTTTTGCAGCAAGAGTGCTCAGGTGTTGGAACAGGCTGCTCAGGGAGGTGGTGGAGTCCCCATCCCTGGAGGTGTTGCAGAACTGCACAGCCATGGCACTTGGGGAATGTGATTTGATAGCCATGGTGGTGCTGGGTTGATGGTTGGACTGGATAGTCTTAGAGATCCCTTCCAACCCCCAAAAATTCTATGATGCTATGGAATGGAGAGATGCATTAAGGCAGTGGGGAGTGTGGTAGGGGCTGGGATTTGGGGGGTTCCCCCCTTCCAGTGAGACACTGTAACAGGTAGCCCAGGGAGCTAGAGGATGCCTCCTCCCTGGAGGTGTTCAAAGCCCAGCTGGATGGGGCCTTGAGCAAGCTGGTTTAGTGGAAGGTGCCCCTGCCCAGGGCAGGGTGTTTGGATCTAAATGGTGTTTAAGGTCCCTTCCAACCCAAACCATTCTATGGTTCTGTGTTCTGCTCTCTGCCAGTGCACAAGGAACCACTGCTGCCATGGTGGCCACAGCGAGCAGGCAACACTGAAGTGCCTCAGCACCCCAGGGAGGCTTCTGTGCCCCCCACGCTGGCACCACACTGCCCATTGGGGCCTCAGTGGGTGCTGCCCATCCCCTGGCAGGCACAGATGGTATTCCTGTGCTTTGAAATCCGTGTCAGCAGTGGCTTCTTTCTGCTCTGCTGCATAGATGCTGCAGAGGCAGTGACATTATTGGAGAGAACAGAGAGAGCAGCAGAAGGGTCAGCGAGGGAGAGGAAATGTCACTGTGTGGCTAAGG